>QEPC01002275.1:515983-556672 GCA_003113815.1 Sphenodon punctatus | reverse complement strand
GCACAATGTCCCGGTAGACGTGTTCGTTCCTCTGGTTGATGGCGAGCTCCAGCTGGTACTCGAGGGTCCCCCAGATCCGGATGAAGTCCCGGGTCTCCTGTAGGCCTCACTGGCCCCCTCTGTGGTAGACCTTCCTCCGGCTCCCCCCCTGCTGTTCCTCCTCCTGGTCCAGCTCCAGCTCCACCTGCTCCTGCTCCTCCTCCACCTCGTCCTGCGGGTGCGCCTCCAGGCGCGCTGGGCCGGGCTCGTCCTGGGGCTCGTCCGCCTGTGCCGTTTTCTGTGTCTGGGGGGGTGGGGAGGGGGAGAGTGGTTGAGTGGGTGCAGGTGGGGGCCCCTCTTGGGGCCCTGCCCCCCTGACGGTCCCCCGGGGTCGCTCCGGCCCCCCCCGAGGGGAGTTCTCCCGTGCCCCCTGTTCCCCTCCCCTTGGTTGCCCTTACCCTTTTCCTGGGTGCCTCCTCTGGTCCCGTTCCGGCCGCTGTCCCCAGGGCGCCGCGACCCGGCTGCAGCTGCGGGTGTTGTGCCCAGGCCGCCTCCCCGGTTGGGTGCACCCGTGTGCCCCCTTCCTGTGCCTGTGCCCCCTCCACCTGCATCGCTGGGCCTGCCTCCACCTCCTCCGCCTCCTGGCCTGCCACTGTCACTGTGTGTGCTTCCGCTCTCTTCCGCCTCCCTCCATCCCGCCACACTTGCTTGCTGCTGAATTCGCTTTAAATCTCCCTCCGGCGTTTGTGTTGTTGCTGGTTGCCCGGCAGCGACACTGCATGCCTCGTCCCCGGCTGGGGCTCGTTTCGTTCGGTTCCGCCCGGGGATCTACAGGTGGCCAAGCATGCCATGAAAATCAAGGATTCGAGGGTTCAGAATAAAGGGAGGTGATGACAACATGATCTATTTTTTTAACCTACTATGGTTAATTTGGACCTGGTGGGAAAGAGAGTGTACTGGACCCCAGTAAAAGGGTTCTCTATTTCCCGGTGGCAGTGCTTCACACAGCAGCGTTTCCAGCATTAAGTAATGTAATGTCTATCCAATGTTAACCCTGGGAACTCCTTGCTTCTGGGTTATGCCCTGACTCTGCCTACCATTGCCCTGGCTCTGCCCCGAGGCCAGGATCCACCCCTAGGCACGCTGGTTAAACCTGCCTACTCCCCCACCAGCCTCCAAACCCACCAGCTGTGCCTGCTCAGTAGCTACTTTGATTTCTCACTGTTCATTAGAACATGCCCTTACAGACAACAGCAGCCATGTTGATTCTTGGGAGAAGTAAAGGGTAAGAATTTGCCAATAACAAAGAAACAATATTGGGAAGAAGTTGTGGATACGACTTCCTAGCAAACCCATGCTGTTCTGAATGTTGCTGTTTTCCACAGCTAGTTCCAGCCCCCTGTCCTTGTGAAGCTTCCTCTGTAGTGAGCAAGCACTGTAACTGATGGTTTTATTTATTTGTCCAGGCAAAAAGTATGACAAATTGAGATGGATACGTTTCTGCTCATCTGAACTGACAATTTATCACCCTGATGCCTAATAGATTGAGCATCTGCTAAAAGTGGGTAATGGTTGGTATGAGAAGCTTGGCTGTCCTCACTTGAGGGATTTACGACATGTCAGGTTGCAGACACAAGCAGTAACATCATGGTGTGCTAATCCTTGTCATGCTCTGGTATGTGATGTGACACTGGGTAACACAATGTGACTGTCTAACATTGAAAGGAAACGGGGGAGGGAGGATGCTTACTGTTAATTCATATGGTAATTATTGCATGAAACCAACACACTGATAATGGTTTACATCTCTCCCATTGTGGTGAATGGAGAAGCTGGCCAGATATGAGATGCAAGGGAAACAGTTATGTGCTTTTTTTACTTCTGCGTATGGTATTGAATTACTCATTTCTGTCTGGTGCTTCTGCTTTCACTTACAAGTGTTCAGCATCCAAATTGGGGAAGGCGGGACCTGTCTCTGATTCATGATGGAGATAGCTTAGTGCAAGGCACATTGCTTGTGCTATATAAATAATTTCTAGAGCAGGGCATTAGAATGTAACTGTTCAGAGTTAGAGCTGTTTCTTTCTCTGTGTATATAGAACAATGAAGAGAATGGAATCCTGACCTTGGTTGGAGGTCTTTGGATGCTTCCATAGTTCAAATTACTCACTTGAACAGCCCTTCAATATCTGGGGGGCCCTTCAATATCTGCTAGATATGGGTGGGAATTCTATCTATTCCTCAAACTCCAGAAATACATCATTTGTCTATCTGACAAAGAAAAACATCCTTGTTCAGGAAGGAGGCAATGAATATGTTTTCCAAGTAGTACCTAACACACTGTCACGAAGGAACATAGGGTCACACACGTGTGATACTGGTCTACATGTAGGCTTCAAGTCTAATAAATATGTAAAGCAAAAGGTTCAACATGTATGTAATGTTACAATTGAGAGCTGTAAAACTCGATTCATGTACTGTGAAAGGACAGTTGGGAAACTCCAGGAAGTGTAGACATTTCAAGGATGTGGATTGATATCGGACAGAATCCTATGGAGATGCAAATGGATCTTTCTGGTTACTTTCTGTGTACGTGACAAACCTCAGGTTTCTCCAAGGCAGGAAGGAGAAACAAAGGACTCAGAATTGGTATTTAAGAGAGAGCCATCTTGATCAATCTGCTCTGCATCCTCTATCTTACCAGCTAGCAAAGCTGGAAGTCATGCACTGAGACAAGGACTATGATTTCTAATCTTAAGAACTGGAGCCCAGGCAAACTGGCTGTGAATGGACTGATTCCATGGACTTTCATAGGGTAAGATTCTTATTTAGGAACTCAACCAGTATAGATTAGGAATGCGTTATATTTACCTTTGATTTCTTGTTACCACTCTGTATCAACTATTTTGCTTATGTAAATCAATAAACATTCTTCTTATCTTTATGAAGAAGCATCTGTGTCTAACATTGGAAACACACTGAGCACCAGTCCCTAAACACTGGAGACCCCAGAGAGAAAAAGAGTCTGTAAACGGGAAGGATCGGGTCCTTGGGTGACAAAGGGGTTGTCCTTGCTGCAGGCTTGAATCAGCTAGAGAGGAAAACTGGTTCAAGTGGGCTGTAAGCGAGGGAAACTGAGTCACTCAAACTCGGTAAAGTGTGGGTGCAGACCTCCAACCCATGACACACACATAAGCACAAGGAGGCATTATTCTTAGCCGGAAGTACTTGTGAGAGGAATAGGGATGTGCGAACGCGGTTCGGCCATTCAGTGTTCAGCCCAAACTAGGCCAATTTGGACGGCTGAATCGAATGCAGAAGCGGTTGAACAGTTCGGCCGCGTTCGGTTGAGTTCGGGTGTGTTTGGGTGCATTTGGGCGGGAAAAACAGGGCTGGAAGGCCCGGCGGGGGGGGCAACTGAGGAGCAGACTTCCTTGCACCTGGGGTGGAGAGGCTTGGAATAGCAGCCATCCTGGCCAACCACCATACCTCTTTTCCTCAGACCACTGGCTTCGCAGTCTGCGATTGGCTACAGGCTAGGTTGCACGGAGCCAATGGGACTTGTGGTAAGGCGCGCACAGCAAGTAACAAAAGTCATTGCCCTCCCCGCTTCCAACTCCTTCTAAGCTAGCTACTGATCCTGTCAGCAGGCGTTTTCAGAAGTCTCCCTCTCCCAGCAGTTTGTGTACCTCCCAATCCATTGCCATCCTCCTCCTATTTCACCCATTTCCACACATTTACCTCCATAGATTTATCTGGGTAGATTAGATTAGATTAGATAGATTTAGAAGTTATTTTTATTTTTTACCCTTCCCCGTGTTCTTTCTCCCTACCCTCCATTGAATCCTTCCCTCCTCCCTTTATATATTCCATCCCTGATTCCCTTCCCCTGTTTTTGGATTTATTTAGAGTAGAATTAGATTGATTTAGTTTTCATTTCAGTTTTGTACCCCTCCCTGTGGTGTTTGTTGTGATCTGTCTGTGTCCTCCACCCCACCCCCTGCATCCCTGTGTATATATATATATAGATAGCTATTAGATATTAAGTAGTTACTATAGCTAGATAGTTGTAGGAGTTAGCTTAGTTATAGAAATAGATAGAGATAGTGTGTAGTGATTCAGTTTTAATTTTATAGTGTGTTTGTAGGACTAGGTCTTTGTAGATATTAGATAATTTTCCATTTAGTTCCATAGGTTTTAGAATAGTGAATAGCAGTTAGAGTTAGTGTAGATATATATAATATTAGATTACAATTTTGAATAAATACATTAAAAAATATATAAAATCTTCCTGTGCATTCTTTGGGTGGGAGAAATGGAGAAGGGAACCAGGAGAGGCTGGTCTGCTGGCTGTAAGTCAGGCAATGGGGTACGTGGAAGAGGTGGCAGGGGCCATGCCATAAGAGTGGCAGCAGGCATAAGCAGCAGCCCACGCTCATCATCATGCCCCAAACTGCACAGGCCTGATTTTGGCAGTCGGACTTCAGAGGCTCCCAGCAGTGGCACTAGGCGGGGTGTAGTTTGGCGGCACCTCCTGCCAGCATCCTCCACTGCCACGCAGGGCACTGGAAGGCCTGCAGTGCAGGAGGCTGCGGCTGTCTCTGCTGAGGCTGCAGGAGCAGGTGCTTCGGGGTCAGATTTTCCTCAAGGGCCACCAATGCCCCCCATTGTTGAGGTGATCCCCAGCAGTCCAGGGCTGGTGGACCCCACACCGGCTGCTAGAGGCAGGATCCAATCCCCAGGCAATGGCATCAGGGAGAGGAGTAGCAGGAAACAGCAGCAGCAGATATAGGGGCACAGGGAGCGTGGCAGCAGCATGGTGGGCAGTCCATCAGCCTAAGGGTCCCAGTACTCCCCTTTGCGGGGGGACATCACTCTGATTGGGGAAAGCGAGGCAGACACTAGTCCTGCGGAGGAGATGTCTGTTGCTGAGGTGATGGCTGTCCTTCCAAGAGCTGTGTCGCCACCATGTTCTGTCCCTGCCAGCAGTGCTGTCAGCGGTGGGTCACCCGGTGTGGGCCAGAAGGCAGGAGGGGGCAAAAACCCCTCCATCTGGGTGCATTTTAAGTTGGTGCGGGCGGATGATCCCAGGGAGGTGCAAGAACTTTGTGACAGAAGGTGGTGAAGCATGGGCAGGTGTTCACCAACCTTGGCACAACTGCCATGGCGAGGCACCTCAAGGGATGCTATAGCACTGTGCTACTAAGTGGGCAGGCAGGGTCTGTGGATGCCAGCGGGTTCCTGACTGCAACGGCCGGTCGTCTGCCTCCATCAGTGGGCAAGCATTCTGCTCTAACAGCTGCCTCTAGCATCATGAGCGGTATCGCTGCTAGGGGGGAGCAGAAGCAGCAGCAGCAGCAGCAGCAGCAGCAGCATCAGTACACCATGGAGGAGCTGGGGTGGGGGCGGCTGCCAAGTTAATCAGCAGCTGTAGGATGTGGAGGGCAGCATGGCTTTCAACTGAAAGCCACGCAAATGTTGGGGGAAATGATAGCACTTGATGGACAGCCCTTCTCAGTGGTCGGGGCCATGGGGTTTAGCACCCGATTGGGTTCCTGGCCACCCAGTTTAAGGAGCTCTCATGCACCACCGTGGAGCACCCCAAGCCTCCCAGCAGCACTGAACTCATCCGAACGTCAAAACAGTTCAAATTCCGCCACACCAAACCCACGAACCCGAACTAGGTTTTTAGTTCAAAAGGCTGAATGCCTGAACATCCGAATTCTGTCCTGTTCGCACATCCCTAGAGAGGAACATCAAAGTGCCTAATGACTTGATGGGAATGACACAGGGGTGGGGGGAGGACTAATATTAACAAGAAGATGAAAGGAGGCTCAACATTGTTGGAGTAGCTTCACAGCTTGTCACACTAGCAAAACGATGCCTGATCTCCATCAACAAGGTAGGACCACAGACTGTTATGTTAACACATGAGGAAGGAGATTAATTATTAACCAAGAGGCTGGGGCGATCTTCTCAAATCCTGCAGTTTTAACATGCTATCCTTATTAATAAGCCTTTTTATCTGCCACCCAAAATGTGAAGACTAGAGAAATGGTGGGAGGGGAGGATTTATTCCAGTTCAAAGTTCATATGCTTCCTGTTTTAAGTTGCATCTGGCATATATTACCCATATTAGCTGAACATACATTTAATTCAGCTGAAAGACAAGCAGGGAAGTGTTTATGATTTGATTGTTTTGCTCAGCTGTGGGAGGAGTGTTAGACCATATTGTTTTTGACACTGTGCATCAATTAGGTCTTGGCAAAAAATAAGTAATACATGGTTCATGAAATTGGAGAAGCTTTGTTGGGTCCCTAAGAGAGCTGAGGAGCTTGGTTAGGGTTTAAGTGTGATGTTTTTCCACAGAGGAACCACCAGCCACAATAATTACATTGCTGTCTCCTCCTAATATGATTTATTTAGATGTTGCCTTATGAATTAATTCCCTCTAATTGCTGCTCCTCTCACTGTAAATCAAGGTTTCCTGCTTTCTGCGGAGCAGTGAACATGATCCTACACTGCCGTAATTAGTCCAATTAGAAAGGAAGGCAGATGTGGAAAACCAATTACTTGCAGGAATATGTCGGCTCCAATGTATTCCAAGCGCTATTCGATTGAAGTTTAATAGCGACTTAATAAAACATTGTTTTATTCATAAATCCCAGTTCCCATTGGGTTATTTATTTGTTTCTGAGAAGTCAGTTCCAATGAGTTATATGGCTGCTGATCTAGGATCTCCTTAGAGAGATGTAACTCAGGAAAAACTCTGTTGAAACAAATGTGTCAGGCACCAAGTGGAATCCAGGCAGAGTGAAGGCAGGATCAGGACCAAGTGAACATCAAAGTAGAGGGGCAATCCAGTAGTGTGGTCATAGTCAAGGTGAAGGGACAAGCTGAGCAACAGGTATCGGAACTGAAACTGGGGTTGGTGCCATTATGGAATATGTGGCAGGCAACAACTTGTGACTGGGAGCAGGGCCACTCCAGTCCACACACCCCAGGGATCAAGTCCTGTGGTAAGTGGTTAGACAGGAGCAAATGGCAGGAACAGGACTCCTGCAGGTAGCTGCTATGCTCTGCATTCTCAGCATGGGTCTTTTGGGGGCAGGAAGCGATGTAATGTCCATAATCCTCACAGTAAAAACAGAGGTCCTGAACTCAGTGCCTTCTGGTTTCTTCTGGAGGCAAATGGTTCTAAGTAGTACTGAATTGCCTGGGATCTGAGAGGTCCACAGGGCTCCGAGAATCAGGGACAGGGATCAGGGCAGTAGGAGATGGGTGAAGAATTACATGGTCAGATGCATAACCTGGAAAGGTTGGCTCAGGGATTCCATGCCATTCCTGATGACGTTCTCTCAAATGTCAATCAGTGTGTAGGCATAGAGAAATAAATGGATCCAAACAGGGAGGAGTTTCCACTCGGTCCCTCTCATCTTTGATGGCATCTGTCAGACCACACTGGAAGTGGTAGAGCTGTGCCAGCTCACGCCGTGTTGTATCTGCTGCCAGTCTCCAAAATTCTGCAGTGTAGGTGGCAACAATTTCATGGCCTTCAAGGAGTTCTTTCAGGGCAGCTTCTGTAATTCTCTCCCTTTGGTGATCTCCATAGAGAACATCCATAGCCTGCGGAAAGTTTACATATTGCTGTAGCAATAGGCTTGAGGTCTGCAGGATGGCTGATGCCCAAGAGTGTCCACACACCCCAGGGATCAAGTCCTGTGGTAAGTGGTTAGACAGGAGCAAATGGCAGGAACAGGACTCCTGCAGGTAGCTCTGCATCCTCAGCATGGGTCTTTTGGGGGCAGAAAGCGATGTAATGTCCATAATCCCCACAGTAAAAACAGAGGTCCTGAACTCAGTGCCTTCTGGTTTCTTCTGGAGGCAAATGGTTCTAAGTAGTACTGAATTGCATGAGATCTGGGAGGTCCACAGGGCTCCGAGAATCAGGGACAGGCATCAGGGCAGTAGGAGATGGGTGAGGAATTACATGGTCAAAAGTAGGAGATGAGTGAGGAATTACATGCTCATCATCAGTCAAAAGACTGATGATGATCGGTATCACTTTCTCATTGTCCATCGGATTCATCTGTGACCAGAGGGTGAACAGAAGGTGGCACTTGTTCTAAAAAACCCTTATATTCTCTGAGATTTCCTGAAAACTTGTCTGGCAGGGGTACTTTAGGTTCATTTTGAGGAACTGTTTGGAGTGTCTGGACCCACTGTTGCAAGGCCTCGAGCTGTGATTGGAGGGCAGCCTTGTCCTGCTGTAGCACAGCTACCTGCTCTTGCCGAGATAGCAGGGCAAGCCTTCTCAACCCAAGCACCTAACTATGCAGGCAGGACACCACCTCTTTGAAGGAGAGAAGGGTCGATGAAGCCTCCATGGGGACTTGATCCTGAACAAGCTGCAACAATTAGGTTTCGGCTTGAGGAGAGGCAGAGCAAACTGTCAGGTACCAAGCGGAATCCAGGCAAAGTCAAGGCAAGAGCAGGTCCAAGTGAGCGTCAAAACAGAGGGACAATTCAGTAGTGTAGTCATAGTCAAGGCAGTGGGTCAACCCAGAAGATTGGTTCTAAAACAAGCAGGTTGGTCTGGAATGGAAACAGGGCTGAAGGCATGATGCAGGAGGCAGGATAACCAAGCAGACAAGCACAGAGGCCTAAGCATTATTCATCCTGTCTTCTGCTTCTTGTCATGTGCCTTTTATAGTAGGCACATTAGATCAATCGTAACATTAGATCAATCAGAGCCTGGTGTGTGGGGAACCCCATCAGGCTGTTCGGGCAGTGGAGCAGAGCCTAAGGGGCTTGGACAAGGACCTGGAGCTGGATATAATGGTAGTGCTGCAGAGCTGGCCGCCTCCTCCAGGGACCCAAGTGTACTGATTCTAGACACTATGGGTGTAATCCAACACCCCCTGATAAACTGCACCTATGCGAGGCGCAGTTTGAGTACACTGGTGCTCAGGCTTCTGAAATGGCCTGCTGCATGTGCAGCGCACCTGTGCAACTGAGCCCATGTCACCCAGCTCGGCGCTGCACCTGCCGCTGGCGTAAGTCGGGTGTTTGACTGCACCCACTGACTTTAAAAGAATGGAATCAAGACCTTCCTATCCAGTGAAATTATTCTTTTTAGTGAGAGCAAAATGATTTTTTGCATTTAGAAACAGGAAATTTGTCATGGAGAATCACCAGCAATGGTGTCAATGGACTGTCATAGTTGGGCCTTTATTCTTTATGGGTTTTTTTTTAAACCTACAGCTTGTCTTAGGCTAAAGTCACATCAAACAGACAAAATCAAAGTAAATACACTGACACTTGTCCAGTTAGGTAAACATTCCCCCAAAGCCTCTTGTCTCCTCGTGTGATTCATATGTGACCTAAGTGCAAACTCATCAGAAGGAAGATGAGCTTCGGGGGATGGCAACACAAAATGGCCGTGACCCAAGCTCCTGAAGAGCTGATACTAATAAAGTAAGTGGAAAGGAATACGGAGTTGATGTTATGCCACAGATGGGAGAGAACTAAAATGCAGTTGATCTGCTCTGTGTGATGTTGGCCAATTGTTACTTTCTGTAATCAGGTTCAAACTGCTGACCCATACTGTGTCCTCACTGTGGAATGGTAGAGATTAAAGAGTGTTCAGAGCGGACATGGAACAAAGCACTGCAGAGGGCGCAAAGCCAGGAATATTTCTAAGCTTCTTTGGCAAACGTCCTTTGTTTTCTTTTGAGCAGGGTGATGATGATGAAGGGGACTCTTTGCTTTTCATTGTAAAATATATGGCAGTTAGGATGTTCCATTAACTGGGAATTGCTGTTCAAAACTGCCCCACACCTGCTAAGAAACGTGGCAAACTTGTGATGGATTTAACTCATTATAACCGTCCAGCCTAGCACCAATGATTCACTTTGTTTGTCCGCTGTGCTGTTATGCAGTTACTTCACCTAGAAAGCAAGGCTTTGCAAATAACTGGCAAATGGAATACTGGACCAAATTCTGCTCTCACACTGGGGTAAATCCAGTGACTTCTGCCATGTAGTTCCAGATTTACAACAAGAGCAGAATTTACTCATTTAGGCCACTTTATGGCACGTCAGTTGCTAGACATATGTGACACAACTGTGATCCTGTGATGAGCGCTGAAATGAATATGATAGTCTATATTTGGGAAGATAACTTGCTCATTCATTCCCACAACTGAATATCCAAGTTTGCCTTCCACCACCATAGTGAAATGTGCAGGTTTGTTAGCTTTGCTTTGGTATTTCAGTAACTTCGGTGTTTTCGGTCATTTTGGTATGCCGTGTTTGGTACTCCAGTCACTGTGTCAGTAGTACTATTACTTGTTCATCAAGCAAACATGTGTGTGTGTGTGTGTGTATGTGTGTGTGTGAGAGAGAGAGTGCTTGTAGATTTTAAAGTTAGAAAGATAATTTGCTCTGATCGGTATAACACAGGACATTAGATTTTGCCAGATATTACTATATAATATGTGCATTTGTCTCTCGTGTGTTGCAATGTGGACTGGAAAATATTTCTTTTACAAACCAAACAGTACTAAAGGCATGATCCCATACCCACCAAAGGCAATGAATGACATAGCTTCCATTGATTTCTGCGAAGAAGGATAAGGGTGAAAGTTCTGGGAGAGATGCAATCAGGTGGTGGGCAGAATTAATTTAAGGGAAAAGAGGGGAGGTTTGATAGATTCCACAAAGGGTGGACAGAACTGGTGCACAGATGATGCAGACAGAATTGATTTTTCTGCAGAAAGCTAAGTGCACTCCAGCTGGCAATCCCTGCCATGGCTGCTCAGTCTTGGGTCACAAGTTACAGACACTCCATTTGCACTGCAGGCTGAAGTAGCTTCCGTTTGGGAATTTAGAAGGATAAAGAAGGAACACTGAGATCCCATGCAAATATACATACTTATCTTTCGTAGGATCCTGTGAAATGCTGCTTTCTCTTCTCCACCCAGGAAGAGAACTGCAGCTAGTAAAATGAACACTGAGATGATAGGGGAAGCAGACAAAAGCTCAGAAATTCAATGGCTTAAGCCAGTGAGCAATGATATTGAGAATGAACAGTTAGAGAGATGGCTGATATATAGAGATAAAGAGTGTGGGGAAACAGTTTACTGTGACACCCTTAGCATTTACCACCTGCTGAGCCACACCTCCTTTTCTGAATGTGTCTCTCCACTGATAGGTATAGAGATGGCTGCAGAGTCTGCAGGCAGCTACCTAAGGGCAGTGAATTACGGCTGAAACAAGAAGGACATTTTTTCTTGCGAAAAAATTGTGAGGATCAAGAATTGTCACCGAGAACTCGATACAATCTCAATGGAAATCTCGGTCTCTTATCAAGAAGTTTTTCTCAAAATACCATTTACCGCAATTAACCGTTTACCGTATACTGATTTACCATGTACCGCTTACCATGTTCTGCCTTCATCCTGGTAATGTGCATGTGCAAAATACAAAATGCCACTTTGCGCATGTCTCCTTTTTCATTTCATTTCATTTCAATTTAATTTTGTACCCCACAGAGTACACCATAGGTGCACTGTCTAGTAGGGTTGGGAAGTTCAGTACTGCGGGTACAGCCGGTACAGTATTTTGCTGTACCGGCAGTATCGGATTACTCCAGTATTTGGGGGTACCGGATCCCCATGCCGGATTTTTTTACATTGCGGCCATTCAAATGAATGGCCGCAATGTAAAAAAGGAAACAAAAAACCCCCAAACACTTTCCCTCCCCAGTCCAGGCTGCGCGGGTGGAAGGGGGGACACCCCCCCACCCTTCCCAGCCTAGATTTTTTTAAAAAATTTTTCCACGAAGTCCCTGCTAGTGCGGGCTCCTGGCCACAGCCGGCAACCAAGAGCCCGCACCAGCAGGTAGGTACTGTGGTACTAGGGTGATCCCTTGGGTGGGGGAGGGTGGTTTAAGACACCCCCACCCCAGGGATCACCCTACCTCCCCACCCAGGGATCGCCTACCTTTGGCGCTCTGGGCGGCGGTGGCGGTGGTAGTGGAGGCGGCAGCGGCAGCACGGTGGTCCGGTGGCTTCAGTGCTGGCTGGTGGCTTCAGTGCTTACTAGGCCTTCCTGGGAACTTCTGGGTTTCCCCAGAAGGCCTAGAAAGCGCTGAAGCCACCAGCCAGCGCTGAAGCCGCTGGACCGCCGTGCTGCCACCGCCACCTCTGACGCCATCTAGAGCACCAAAGGTAGATGATCCCTGGGTGGGGAGATAGGTTGATCCCTGGGGTGGGGGTGTGTGTTAAACCCCCCCCTACCCAGGGATCACCCTAGTACCTGCTGTTGCAGGCTCTGGGTCGCCAGAGGCAGCCCAGAGCCCGCACTAGTAGGGACTTAGGGTAAACAAAATTTTTTTTAAATCCAAGCTGGGCAGGGTGGGTGGGGGGTGCTACCCCTTCCACCCGCACAGCCTGGGAGGGGGAGGGGGGAGGTATTGTTTTTTTTCCCCATTGATTTCAATGGGGACAGTTCCCCATTGAAATCAATGCAATAAATCCGGTACCGGTAAACCGGTTTTAATCCAGTAATCTGGTTTTTTGTAAACCGGTAACCGGTAAAACTGGTAACCGTTTTTTTGCCTGATGTCCCACCCCTACTGTCTAGTAGCAACTTCCAGAAGTTGCACCAATGAAATACAATAATATAAATACATAATAATATAAACAATACATAATAATATAAACAATATAGCAAATGTCAAACCATATAGCAGTCCACTTGAAGAAAAGGAAATATACAAACCCAACCCCCCTCCGGCCCCAAACCCCACTCCCCACCCCTTTTTGATTAAGAAACCCTTGGAGAGCTTAAGAATATGAGAATGTGGACGACTTAAGGAGCTCGAACAAGTGTTGTTAAGAGGTCAAGCAAGGAGTGGAATCCAGAACCTGTAGACTGCGGTTACCTTTGGAGAGTTCCCACCCTGCTAAGGAAGTAGCTACTAGCTTGGAACAGAGGCCCAGAGCCAAGCGTGGCTGCATGCTGAAAGGCCCCAAGCCTAAGGGTGTGGCATCTAGGAGAAGCCCGAGAAGCTTGGCCCTGGAAAAGGGGATCGGGTCAAGAGCCGCCAACTTTAGCCCTGGGAAAGGAAAGACATGTAATCTAACTTTTATGACTATCTAATAATTGCTCTGTCACTAATGCTGAGGCAAAACCTATCTGCACTAGTTTTCTAAGGGTAAGGAGTTATGTCTTTTGCATAATTTTGGCAGAGGGCTGTGTTTGGATTATCATAGTATCTTACTGTTTAACTTGTTCCCTATATAGGGAAATGATTGTTTAGTAATTTTGTTTATTACCTGCTAACATTCTAGAGGTCTTAAGTCAGTTAGCTAACCATAATTAGGGCAGAGTTACATCCGTCCCTTCGCCATTCTATTTCTTGTTTTGTGTTTCTAATATCAGGAGACATGGGTTTTATGATTATCCCCCAGGAAGGGCCAGGCCCTACCAAAGATTCTGTACTGCTTTTCCCCATATTTAGTTGTTTAAGTCTTAGGGGTCAAAGGTTGACAGCCTAAGCCCCATGAGGAGGAAGGCCTACTCTAAATTCCGTACTACACAGTTGTGTTTGGTACTGCCTAAGTTGCATGGGCCAAGGGTCGTCAGCCTAAGACCCAAAAGGGTAAGCTCTACTCAAGAATCATGCATTGCACAGCTTGTTTTGTGCTGCTGATATTTTACAGTGGGTGGGGAAGGAGTTGGAGGAAGGAGCTAAAATGGTGAAAGTGGTGAGGTGTGGATAGGCCCGATGAGGAGCGCAATGGCAGTGGGTGCTGAGGTGGTAGTCTTGGTGGTGATAGTGAAAAAGTACACCCGACCCCTGGAACGATCTGCTCCTGGTAGATACGTCTCAAACAAATAAGATGGCCCTATGCTCCAGAACTATTCTCCCTCTTGACTCCCCTTCCTCAATACTCTTAAAATTAAATATGGACAAAGTAACACAGGTAGTTAGAAGAGAGACACTTCCCTTGACTCAGGCCAAACTTATGCAGTTTTTTACACAGGCAGGTCCAGATGGAACAAAAGAGATAAGTTCCTTAGAATTCTCCCCCACCTCAGAGATGTCACAAGCACAAGAAATAGGGAAGGGGAATTATCCTATTGAGGTAGAAATGATAAAGATGGATTGTGCCGTAAAGTCCTTGGCAAAAATGATGTCCATTTGAGACAACAGGAGGCAAAATGCCAGAGTTTGGAAATTAAAATGGAGGGAATGTTTGACTTGATTTCAAATATTAAAATGCTGGTGGGAGATCTATGGCTAGAATTCTCAAATGCTCTTAGAGATTGTTCAATTGAGAAGCTCCATAAAGAGACCCAGACAAAGAATTTGGAATCCACTAAATTGTCCTATTCAGCCACAGCGCCCTGCAGAACATCAGGGAGACTTCTTGTCTTATCTCTACATAAAAGGAAGACGAACTGCAGAAGCTAGACCAGTCTCAGTCACCCACAGACCCTCCACAAAAATTGGTAGAGCTTGAAAACAGGAAAGAACAACTTATATTGCCCTCGTCATGTCATATAGAAGGAGCTTTGGATGTTAACAAAGAGGGAGTGCTTAAACATCCTATTCCTCTAAAAATTTGGCCAGATACCACAGAGGAGAAATGAGCCCCAGCTTTGATATTCAATTTTAGAAGAAAGAGGTCCTTAGCCATCTGCCAAAAGGTCAGTCTTTGTCCTTGACTGATATCAAAACCTTATTAAGAAATCTTATGGATTTGGATTTTGAGAGGAGGACTTCTCTTGTGTCCCCTTTGCGACAGATATAATTTTATACCTTGGGAAGTGCTTTTTCCCCATATCAGTACGGTGGAACTGATATGGGGAGAATGCAGGACTTTAAAGTCCACAGGCATTTATATACAGCTGGTGGAGAATACATTGGCCAGGGCCTTATTGAATTAATCTAATGATGAGAAAAGAACCCAGGATCACAAGAGACTAAGAAATGTTCAAGATAATAGAAAGAATGAGAAACAAAATCCAGATCTGAAAAGCACTGAGGCTTTGCCTCATGCTGATCCTTTAACCAGTTTAGGCCCATTTCCAGTACTGAAGGTAATAAATATGACAGGCCAGCCTGAGGATTAGTTGTTATATGACCTTCCATCATCTGTAATGAAAAGCTTCTCATCTTCAATACATTCTAGTTACTTCACAGCTGGCCATTTACCAGCTACATTAGATAAATCAAATTGACTAGATATAGGGGACCTATCCCCCCCCCCCCCATTGCTCCTTTCTTGGAACATCGAGGGCCTTAAGGATAAGCTAAAAGATAAAGACTGGTGTAATTTTGTGATCACTCACCAGATTATCTGCTTCCAGGAAACTTGGCTAGGAAGGGGTGAAGAAAATTGCCTACATATATTGGAGTGCTTGACCTTCCATAAACCAGGTGTCCTATTAAAAACTAGGGGCAGATTCTCTGGAGGAGTGGCTATCCTAGTATCTCAAGACCTGCAGGGTTCGTTTACTACCATTCCCATCCATATAAAAGGTATGATAGCAGTTCTGGGGCAGGTGACAGAGGGGAAGTCAGTAGTAATTCTAAATACATATATTCCTCCTCAATTTTCACCCTTTTATAAAAAAGAAATCAGGACCCAACTAGATATTTTTTTTTTGAACAAATAAAATTCAATTATCCTAATGCTCCTTTGATCTGGTTAGGAGATTTAAATGCAAGAACTGGTCCCCAAGAACCCATCCATAGGCATAATACTCTACATGAGATAGTAGAAATCCCCTCTAGATCCTCTAAGGACTTAATTATAAATAAGGCAGGGGAGCAACTGTTAGAAATATTGACACATCATAATTTGGCCATCTTAAATGGCCATCTTGAATCAGATTTGGCTGGCAAATTCACATTTGTATCCCGCTAGGGGAGCGAGTGTGTTAGATCTCGACATAGGGTGATTTCAGAAGTGACGCGGTGAATGTTCACCACAGTCAACCCCAGTCAAACGTGGGGGGTGGTGAAAGCGCTGTGCATGTCTGTTTGCTCGCATCCAGATATTCACCACAGTCAAATGTGGCCCATGGTGAAGCTAACCATGCTTCGTGAGGTCGGGGCAGGAGGAGGTCCAGAAGTGTGGTGAATAGTCACCACGACAGGGGTGAATGAAAAGTATCTTCTGAACAGAAACCCGCAGCCGCGGTGGAAGGAATTGACCCCAGCCACGGTGCATTCTGGGGCCTGAACCACGGTCCATGACTCCACTGCATGTCTGTTGTGTTTCCCCGGTCCATGTTCTCTCTGATTGCCCCCGGGCGGTGGTCATGATCCTGTCACTTCTGTTGGGGCCGCACGTGTCACCACAGCCCGCGGTGAATCCGTTCACACCGGGGTGGGATTCACTGTGGTGAATTGGAACGCGTGACTTCTGAAATCACCCAAAGTCTCTGTTTTTGCCTTCTCCTTCTTAAAAACTTAAATATTATCCCCAGGCCAGAGAGTGCGCACGATGTACTAACAGTGAATATGCAGATAAATGCTTCCCTGAAGACCCTGAGAAATTTGTCAAGGGAAAATGATAAAATCTGTCCTCAGATCCGACAATTAAAATGAACAGCAGCAATTTATATGGAAGTGGCAACTTTGATGCTGCAACCCAGGGTACAAGACCAAAAAAAAAAGTTCCTTGAAAGTGATGATAATAATACACTCCTTATAAATTATGCGGAATTAGTAGGAGAACTTGAAAGAGTCTTAACTCGAATAACAATAAACCCAAGTTGCATAAATCCCCATATATAAGATCCTGGTTTGATAGAGACCCTAAAGAAGCAAAGAGACACCTTGGTAAATTGAGAAAAATCTGGAAAACCAATAGCCAGGAACAAACATGGAAAAACTTTATTGAAGCAAGAAGGGCATATAAGAAGCTGCTACAAGATAAAAAGAAGCAAAATCAAGATAAAATATGGGCCGATTTAAAATATGGGCCGATTTAAAATATGGGCCGAGCAAGATCCAAATTTTGGAAGATCATAAATAGAACACTTAATAACAAGAGCCAAAGTCAGTGGGAACAAATAAACGAGAATGCCTGGATGAGCTGAAAAAGGCTTCACAAAGAATAGTATTATACCAACAGAGGAGGCCCTTTCCCCTTGTCCAATGACATAGGAGAAGTGGAATCTCCACCCACTTTAGTAATTACAGAAAATTAGATCTTGGATTATATTTCAGCCCCCCAAAAGAGGAAAGCACCAGGATTGGACTATATGCCTCCATTGTTGCCTTGTATGTTCCTCCTTTTCTGTAAGCCACCTCGAGTCACCGTGGGTGAGAGAGTGTGGGGTACAAATTAAAGTTTGATTGATTGATTGATTGATAAGGTTTTACAGTATTTGCTGAATGGTGGGCACCAGTCCTAGTTAAAGGTTTTCTCCTTCATTAATAGGTATAAACAGTTTCCAGAAAGCTGGAAAATCTCCATAATAATACTTATATACAAGTGGGGGAGTAGAATGGATCCTGAATCTTATAGGCCTATAAGCCTACTCCCCGTAGTGGGGAAGATATATATATACACAGCATGTCATAGAACAACTGCTAAATTGGACAAATAAGAATAAATTAATAGCAGAGGAACAAGCAGGCTTCAGGCAGGGTCTCTCAGTTACAGATCATTGTTTTACATTGACTCATCTGATTGATAAGTACACGAGGATCAGGAGAGGACACCTGTTCGCAGCGTTTAAAGACTTTTCAAAAGCCTTTGACACAGTGGACAGAGGTATTGTATGGAAAAATATGGCCAATTTGGGCATAAATAGAGATCTCTTGGACCTAATTATTAGACTCCATGAAAATACGACAGCCAAAATAAGGTAAGATAATGAAGGCACCTTATCAAGAGAATTTCCGGTCCAATTTGCTGCCCTTATTGCATCTGCAAAGTCACGTCCAGCGGAGCTTTTCCAGGTGGTGAAAGGCTTGGTCAGTCCTGCCTGCCTTCACTTGGACCTGGAGCAATCCAGTGACCGCTGTGACTGGTTTATTGAGTACTTTGTAGATAAGATCACTTGCATCTGCCATGATTTCGGTACCACAGTTATTACAGAGGATCATCTTGGGGCTATGGATGCCCCATCCTGTCCTGTTTTGTGGGATCAGTTTCAGATGGTGGCGCCTGACGATGTGGAGTCCTTGTTGGGATCTGTTCATGCCTCTACTTGTGAGCAAGATCCATGCCAGTCCTGGCTAGTGATAGCTAACCAGGAGACGTTATGGCCGTTGTTGACTGGGGTGGTTAGTGCCTCCCTTCGGGAGGGCAGGGTGCCTGACTGCCTAAAGGAGGCTGTGGTTAGACCCCTGCTCAAGAAAACATCTCTTGACACTGATGCTCCTGCCAGTTATCGGCTGGTCTCTAATCTTCCCTTTTTAGGGAGGGTTATTGAACGGGCTGTGGCACGACAGATCCAGGAACATCTGGACCGCACCAGTTTCCTTGATTCCTCCCAGTCTGGGTTTCAGCCTATGTATGGTACGGAGACGGCATTGGTGACCTTGGTTGACAATCTCCATTTGGCGTTGGACCAGAGTCGTCAGACCTTACTGGTTCTGCTAGACCTTTCGGCTTCATTCAACACAGTCGATCATGAGGTGTTGGTGACTCGCCTGCGGGACTGTGCCGGAATTGGTGGAATAGTCTTGGACTGGTTTCATTCGTTCCTGTCCAGGGGGTTTCAGGGCATGCAGTGTAATCGGTATGCTGATGACACTGAGATCTACCTCTCCTTTTCCATCGACCCAGGCCATGCAGTCTCCTTATTTTCCCAGTGCCTGTCAGCTGTGGGGGCTTGGATGAGGTCGAGCCATCTGCAATTGAATCCTGACAAGAGGTGATGTTGGTGGGCGAGGGCTTAGGGGACCTGGGGGTGGTTGAATCTCCTCTTGTTGCGGGGGTTCGCCCTTCCATGGTCCTTCAAGTGCGGAGTCTGGGTGTGCACCTCGATTTGCGGCTCAGCCTGGAATCCCAGGTTGTGGCTGTGGTGGGGAGTGTGTTTCAGCAGTTACATCTTGTCCGGCGGCTTCGGCTGTATCTCTCAGACTCTGACCTCGCCACTGTCATACATGCCTTCATCACCTCGAGGCTGGATTACTGCAACGCGCTCTACGTGGGACTGCCCAAGAAGCTGGTCCGGAGGCTGCAGCTGGTGCAGAATGCCACAGTCAGTCTCCTTACAGGGGCAGGTCACATGGAACACATGACACCAGTGCTCCGGGCTCTGCACTGGCTGCCTATAAAGCACCGGTCCAGGTTCAAGGTACTGGTTTTAACATTTAAAGCCCTTCATGGTCTTGGCCCTGCTTATCTGCAGGACCGCCTCACTCCCCATGTGCCCGTGCAACCCTTGAGATTGTCCATAGGAGCCTTTTTGGAGGTTCCCCGGGCGAGGCTGGTGGCCACCGATGTTAGATCTTTTTCAGTGTCGGCCCCTGTGCTGTGGAATTCGCTCCTGGAGGAGTCTCAGTTGGCTCCCACTCTCCTGCTATTTCGGTGTGTATGTAAGACCTGGCTGTTCCGTCAGGCTTTTGGCGAGGGGTAGGGGTGGGGGTTTCCCCACATATTGTATTTTTAAATTATTATTTATTTAAATTGTTTTATTGATTGTTGTTCACCACCTCAGGCTGCCCTGTGGGCAGGAGGGGCGGGATATAAATTTTAAATAAATAAAATAAATAAATAATTTAGGGGTGCATCAAGGCTGCTTATTGGCACCAATATTATTTAACATATTCATAAACAATCTTGTAGCTCTGATTACTAACACCGCAACATTGTCTCTAAAAATACAAGAACGACCTGTAGCATGCTTGTTGCATGCAGATGATGTTCTGTTTCTCTCCAAGACAAAAAAGGAACTTCAAGATAACCTCCACTAATCACAAATCTATTGTGTGGAAAATAAAATAACGGCCAATGTAGTAAAATCGCAGACGATATGTTTTGGTTATTCACAAAGGAAAGACACATGGAAGTTTGGGATAGACCATTTGCCTCAGGTTACCCAGTATGCTTATCTGGGAATGACTATCTCCCAAAATACTTCTTGGATAAGACATATTTCCAGGGCAATGACAAAAACTACCAGTATAGCATCTGTTATTCTCAAATTATATAGGTCAACTGAATGATCTGTACCCCAATTAGCAATTAAAGTATTTAAAGCTAAAGTCTTACCACAACTTCTGTACAGGATAGAAGTTTACCCCATACATTTAGTTTAAAAATTGGAAGTAGTACAAAATAAATTTATAAGAGGCCTGTAGGGGTACCCATATGTACGCCATTATCTATTTTACGAGCAGAGACGGGAATCCATCCAGTTCAAACATTAGCTAAAATACAAACACTGAAATATTGGAATAAGACACGTTGTCTTGGGGCTGAAAGACTCCCTTATCTCTGCTGGCAGGAGAAGGCAGCACAAGAAGGAAGCCAAAAATATAGGTGGTGGAATGAGATACGGTGAACTCTGAGTCAGTTGGGCTTTATGCCAGAGTTTTGTGAGACAAAAAATGTGTCATCATCGATGAACCTGATGTTAAAAGGAAGAACCTAAGATATATCGGCTCAGGAGGAGATAGCCAAGTTGGAAATGATTAAAATCTCTCCCTGGTACTATAAGATAAAATTCTCTTTTGCAATGGAACCGTACTTAAAACTTTTGATGGACTTTAGGCTAAGGAGAATGGTGATACTGATCAGAATTCAACTGTTCGAGTCAGCTATAAAGGAGGGATGGGTAGAGAAAATGGACTATTCAGACAGAATTTGTCCATGTGCCCTACAAATAAAACCCCTTGAACATGTTATATATGATTGCCTGATCTACGATGATCTTAGAGCCACTTGGTTACTTCCCCTTTTTACAAATAATTCTATTCCGCCTGCACCATATGGTATAATTAAACTTTTGACTTCAGACTCTGTGCAGATGCTTAAGGCTTTGGCTTTGTTCTTCATATTGGCCCAACGCCATAGAAATGAAGTGGTTAATAATCTTATTTAAGACAATTTGGTCTAACTGTGGATAAACCTAAGTGGGGATAACAACCAAATATTGAATTGAATAAAAAAAATTATTTTAAGGTTCATATTTTCTGTGAGTGTATAACTTATTACGTTTACTTTAGCAGAGATTCCTTGATCCCATATTAGAATGGATCTTCAAGCTATTTTGCTACATATGTGTCATTTATGGCTTGCAGATATGATTGCTGCCACTTTGCTATTTATTTATTTATTTATTTATTTAGGCACGGGCTCTTGCCATGGCCAACATAAAACCTGATACAAAAACAAACATATAAGACAAAATAAAACATAGCATCCGCATATCAACATATCGAACCAGCGATCCTATTTATAGTATCCAGATGCATTAAACATAATTAAACATAGAATAATCAAAATATTTAACAGTTAACATTTCAATTTTCTATACTTCATTGAGCAAAATAAATGGAATCACATGAGCAAAAACAGACACAGAAATACCCAACCCAACCCTCCATCAATTTAAGGATAGCATTTAGTTTGGATAGCATTTAATCCAAAAATAATATCACAACTTCCTTCCATCTACCCAGAGCTAATCATACATGGATTACAGATCTCTCCCTATTGCAGCTGGGTTTGACCCCAGCCGCACATCATTCACAGTTTGCCTTGCTCTTTTGCGGAGCTTACTTTGGCAGAGCTTGACCCCTGTAAGCTCCCCTTCACCATCTTTCTTCTCTGGGAGGCCAACCAAACATAGGACTCAAGAGCCACCACATCCTCTTTGCTCTGAAAGGAAAGCAACCACTTATATCCTTGACCTAATCCTGTACACAGAATGTTACAAATAAGTGGTGCAACCAAACCACCCTGAGAGCGTCATAATAGGGACAGGTCAGCAAAAAGTGTTCCACACTTTCCACCCCTCCTTGCGGACAGGTACAGACTCGTTTCTCATAAGTAACCTTCTTGTACCTCCCTTCGACCACCGCACTCTTAACCATTTGAAATTGGAGTAAGGTGTAACTTCTCCAAAGTTTAAGGTTCTGCAGGACATCTAGATAGGGCTCTGAAGGGAATTAGGGAAGAAATCCGGGTTAGGTTGGAGGACATTGAGAGGCAGGAGGATTTAACAAGGGTTGAGGATTGGAGGGTTGCCCCCTGGTTGAAGACAATAAAAACTGTATGGGGGATAGTGCAGTAAGTTATGATGGAAAAGATGAAACTGTGGGACAGTCTTGTTCCGTAAATGGTCTTATTTTAATTAAAGCATTAGCATTTTCTTTTACTTATTTCTTTACTTATTTCAGTATATTTCTGAATACTTTGTGATGTTCAAATTGTCATGACTATTTGCCAGCACGATAAAGGAAAAGGGAAGGAAAATGGTAAAACAGATGTGCGGGCAGCGTGGTATATCCCCAGCTCGGCCTGTGGTGGGAAACCATAACTGTAATGGCCTGGGTCAGGGCACTGAACTAACGTGCCCATGGCCGGAGAGCTTTCCCACCACCCGCATGCCTTGGGTAGAGTGGGGTGCTAAACAAATGTGAGCTGGCCCTACCCTGCTCCCAGTGCCCCACCACGATAGGCAGCCATGGCAACCAGCCATGGCATTTGGCCTGATGGCTCCTGCCCCATGGTGGGGATGGCGAGGTTGAACACGCATGCTAGCCCATGTTGGCAGCCCTTCCTCAGAGATTTGCTGAGAACACAGCCTGGACTAGCTGACTAACCGCCTCAGTACATTCCCGGGCGAACATCTGGTGGTGCATAAACACGCGTGCTGGTGGGTCCCAGGCCAAAGCAGGCCTCCATCATGTCTATTTTACCCAAAGTGGGTGAAGTGCCAGTGTTGGCTCCTGCCTACAGTGGGGTTGGGACCTGCTATTTGAGGATGTTCTTGGGGCTGAATTATCTTCCTGCTTTTGCTTTACCTTTTCCATCCCAGGGGTGGGGGGTGGGGGGTTGGGTTGTATTATGGAAACATGTGTACCCTGGATAAAGGAAAAGTATGTAATCTATATTTTTAATAGATTTGTTATTATTTTATTTTATCGCTTTTGTATAAATTGCTGCAACCAATGGTTGAGTCAATAAAACTATACTACTACTACTACCCTCAGAATCCTCTGTTGCCTTATTTTTGTATTTTTGTGATTGCTTTTGCATTAAACATGACTGTATGTGGGGGGCAGGGTTGTTAGGGGGGTAAATTGGGTTGGGAGATGGAGATGCCCTGACCACCTTGAGAGGGGGATATAAGCAGGGTAGGTGGGAGGGAGGGGTTGATGCCACAGTCTCACTGTGAGAAGGGGGGTGCACAGGGATGAGGGCCAGGTGGCTGGAAATGTTATGACTCCCTTGGGGAGAGGGAGGGAATGTGAAGGACTGGCATCTCTCATATATGATGACTCCCTTGGGGAGGGATGTGAAGGACTGGCATATCTCTATCTATTCTGTTCTATTCTATTCTATTGTAATTTGTACTTATTGCATTTTATAGTAATTTGTATATTGCCACTTTGAGTCCTAAGGGGGATAGAAATTTAGAATAGAAATTTAGAATGTAATCACAAGAAAACTTACTTTATTTTGTATGTTGCAACATTATGAACTATAAAGCAGAGTAGAGACTTCAGTGAAGTGAGATACATGGGCCATTGATTCAAATTAATGGAGCTAGCTACAGAGATTTGTATTAGTTGAGGATCAAACCCACTATTTCAGTGGTGTAACATGCCTCTGGTTCTGATTCCGTTGTTCTCAAAATAAAGTACAAAGTTCAATAAAGCTATTACAGGGAAAGCAAAGTCAAGGGATAGAGGTAATGGGAAGAAAATAAATTTGTAGTGGAGGTCTGAAGATAGGTGAGGAACTGAGAGAGTGGAACATTATTAATGGCAGGAACAAGATGGTGAATGAGAAGGCGTCTGTGCCCCTAATGATGTGAATCTCAAAAGACATGGTGGCCAAACTGGCCATGATTCTGGGCCTGATTGGTGAAACTCCATTCCCAGGGTTCTCCACTCACATGACTGATAAATGATACCTTGGTGTTTTCTTAAAACCTCTGCTCCAGTGATCATGTGATAATGGGTACTTTCAGACGTTACGGGCGGCCGGTTCACCACAGCGAACCATCATGGGGGGCGAACAGCGCAACCACGCCCGAGGGTTGGAAAACGACCCAAACAGACGTGCCGGGAACGGGACCACGGGCCGGAACCGGGCCGCACCATCGCGGGCCGTGGCAGCACAACAGACGTGCAGCCGAAACCCCAGCGGGTGCTAAACCCCCACAAGGCACCGGGCAGGGGCGGGACACAAACATGGCAGCCTGAGGGCAAACGAAGCCACAAGGCACACAAGGGAACGCCCACACAAGGGAAACGGGAAGGGAGGGGGGAAGAACGAGAACAGGCTGACAGCCGGCTCACACAGCGGTCCCGCAGCGGGGCACAATGCACGGCCACAGGCCCGGGCACACACACACACACACACACACACACACCAGGGAAAGGCCGGGAAGGGGGGAAGGGGCGCCCGGAAAACCCCACCCGGAACACCGGCAGGGAGGGGGGGGCACCACCACGGGGCAAGGCACAGACAGCAGCAACCCCCACCCCCACACCACCCCAGTCCAGTCCAGTCCAAGGAGGTGCCCCCACAGGAACAGAGGCAGTCTCGGGGGGGGGGGGCGGACCCCCGGAGCAAGGCACGTTGGGGGCCCCCAAAGCACAGCGAGGCCGGCGGAGGGGCGCCAGGAGGAGGAGGAAGGGGGCCCCACAGTCAAAGGCTGGCACAGGCAGGGCAGCCGGGTCCAGCGGTGCTCCTCCGCAGCACCAGCGACGCTCAGGCAGCACCCACGGAGTCACGGGGATGGAGGGGGCCCAGGACCACGGCCAGGGGCAGCAGCAAGCAGCGAGGCGGGCGGGAGCTCACCGAGGTGGGGTCCGCAGGTCGGGAGCGGCCAGCGGGGACCAGGGCCCCCCCCCGGGCCGGGGCGGGAGCCCACACGGGGGCACCACGCCGGGGGGGGCAGGCCAGCGACGCGGGGCTCACGGGCCGCTGCCGGGGGCCCCGCTGGCCCCAGGGCCCGGGTGGCCCGCCCGGTGGACCAGGTGGGGCCAGTGCAGCATGCCCCGGCGGTACCCCTGCAAGGACATGTAGTGGGCGATCAGGTAGTAGGCCTCGAAGGGATCGGGCATGGTGAGGGCCAGCTGCACATCCACACGCGCCCACACCGCCAACAGGGATGACATCTCCACCGCGGAGGGCTCCGGCACACAGCAGGCAGCAGAAGGGGGCCACGGAAGATGCCCCAGCTCCAGAAGCCGCTGGAACGCCGCCCCACGGGTGCGCTGGTACCCACGGGCCCCGTGAACACAGGAGAAGTAGCTCACGGCCAAGGCAGGGCCACCCTCGGCCAGGCACTCCGAGTAGGCGCCCAGACCACACACCACCAGCGCTGACACGGTCTCCGAGGCGCTCCAGGGCACATGGGCGCACAGCACCTCCGGGATGCGCCCCTCGGGGAAACGAGCCAGCCCCAGGGCCTCCGCATGCAGCCGGCAATCACGGGCGCTCACCACATGGCCAAAGTAACGGAGCCCGGAGCTCAGGCTCTCGTAGGCACCTGCACGGCTCCCCGGCCCGGCCAGGAGCAGCTGCACGGCAGGGGTGTGCCACAGGTCGCACAGAGACATGGTCTCGCGGAAGGCCCAGATATGGGGGGCCCCTTGGGGGCCGGACAGCGGGAGCCCCATGGATGGGCAGCCAGCCATGGTCCAGCACAACAGGGAATGGGACACGGAGCCCGGAGGGCACACAGACTGCCCAGGGCCGGGAGAGGCTCGGCCCGGCCCCCGGGACAGGGAACACGGGCCCGCACCGCAACATTGTAGCACAACAGAGCGAGGCGTGGGGTGCGGGCCCGGCACAGCTGCAGAGAACAACAGCGAGCTCTCTGTCTGCCTAATCGCACCTTCAAGGCCATCCCGCTACAAACAGCGAGGGGAGGGGGCCCGGGGTGCTGGGGGCGGGAGCAGCCGGAACGCACCGGCACAGGGCGCGCGCAGGCCCGCGAGGCCGACCCCCGGGCGGAGCCACCAGCACCGGGCCGCCATAAGCGCTCCCAGCCCCCACCGGGGCCCCAGCACCATGGAGCGCGATAGGGCAGGTGGGAACTGGATGTTCCTCGCGCTCGCGGCTGAGTGGCACCGTGACCACACTGAGCAGCTGTGCCTCCTGACCGAGAGGGTGCACCTGGCCGTCCGCCTGCGCTATGTCCTGGCCCTGCGGGCTGGCGTGCGCCTCCGGGGCCAGCAGGCCCGCAGGAGAGTCCGTGCCCGGCTCAGGGCTCGGCGCCGGGCCTGGGGGGCGTGGCTGGCCGCCTGCCGGAGCCTCACCCGGCCCGCTGCGCTCCGAGGGGCCGCGAGGCGGTTCCGCTGGGCAACGCAGACCCTCCGCCGGGCAGCGCTGCTGGCTATGCCCATAGCGCGGAGCCTATGGGTCACGGAGCGGCCCCAGGCCTGGTGGGAGCGGGCCCAGGCCCACTGGGGGGAGGCCGAGTGGGGGTCCCACTTCCGGATGGGCAAGGCCACCCTGCTGCGCCTAGCGGAGCTCCTCACGCCCTGGCTGGAGCGGCAGCACACCTCCATGCGGGAGCCCATCCCCATGGTCCAGCGGGTGGCCATAGGGGTCTGGGCCCTCGCAACGCCCGACTCCTGCCGCTCCGTGTCCCAGCACTTCGGGGTGGGGCTCAGCACGGTCGCCTGCATCGTGCGGGATGTGTGCGAGGCTGTGGAGGGCGTGCTCCTCGACAGGACCATCCAGCTCCTGGACCAGGGCGCTGTGATGGCTGGCTTCGCGGCCGGGGGCTTCCCGAACTGCATCGGAGCCGTGGACGGCACACACATCGAGATCCTGCGCCCGGCCGCGGGGGAGGCCCTGGAGTATGTGAACCGGCACGGATACTACTCCCTGCACCTGCAGGGGGTGGTGGACCACCGGGCCCGCTTCATAGACATCTACACGGGCAACTCCGGCCGGAGTCACGACGCCAGGATCATGACCATCTCCCCCTTCTATGCCCGCATGTACCGGGGGGACTTCGCGGACATGGGCATGAGGTGGATCGAGGGGGTTCCCATGCCCCCCTGCATCCTGGGGGACCCCGCCTACCCCCTGACCCGCTGGCTGATGAAGGTCTACCCTGTCCCGAGCACCCCTGCGGAGCAGGTATACAATACCCGCCTGTGTGCGAGCCGGACCGTGGTGGAGCGTGCCTTCGGGGCCCTGAAGCAGCGCTGGAGGAGTATAGCTGGCCGCCTGGACTTCACCGTCCCCACCTCCGCCCTGGTGATCGGTGCCTGCTGCGTTCTGCACAATGTGTGCGAGACCGAGGGGGCGGCCCTGGAGTACCCCGAGCCCCACCGGCCCCCCGGTCCTGTTCCCCTGTACGTGAACGCAGGGAACCCCCGGGAGTACCGGTATGCCAAAAGGATCCGGAACGCCCTTGCAACCCACATCGCCCGGGGGGGCCCGCTGTGAGGGCCTTCCCGCCCCTGGGGGCCCCACCCCCCGTTCCGTGCCCATGCCCCTGTACACGCGGTCCCACAGCCCTGTCCCCCCCACAAACGGGCCGGGGACAACTGTCTATTTACAACACTTTATTGCCCACACAGTTCACACAATCACCCTGTGCCCCCTCCCCACCCCCGTGCCCGTGACCCCGTCCACCACCCGCCCTCATGTGGCCCTCCCCCTCCCCCCCCTTCCCACCATCCCCCCGCGTTTCCTGGGCCGACCCCTCGTGCGGCCGCTTGGGCCCACCGAGCTCTGGGAGCTCCCCTCCCCCCCACTGTCCGTGTCCCCTGCCGTGTCCTGGGCCGGTCCCGGCCCCGGCAGGGGGCCGGGCGGCGGATGGGCAGCTGTGCCCGGTGCCCCGGTCGCGCCCCGGGGGGGCTGGACCCTCCGGAGGCCCGGGGGCACTGGGAGGCGCATGCGAGGGCCCTGGGGCCGGGGGGGCGCCAGGGGCGGCAGGGCTGGGCCCGGGGGCGCCGAGGGGCCCGGCATGGGGACCTGGGCGGGCAGGGCGCCCGGAGGTGCGCCGGCCATCACGTAGGCACACATGGTGCCCGCATGCAGGAGCAGGGAGGTCCCAATGTCGTGGGACCTGTCCATCTTTGCACTGTGCTCCCGCACCATGCCCTGTATGTCCTGCCGGAGGCCCCTGAGCAGCCCCTGCTGCCGCTGGTGCTCCCGGCGCTCCCGCCTCCGCTCCAGGCGCACCTCCGCCTCCAGCCGGCGGTCTGTCTCCAGGGCCTTCTCCATGGACCGCTCTATGGCCGCCTCCATGCGGTCCACGGAGGCGATCATGCGCTCCCCCTGTTCCTCCGCCCTGCGGACGATGTCCTCCGCTTGCTCCTCCCTGCGCCTGCGGACCCGCGCCCGGTACTCCCGCATCCGCTGGGCTGGGGCCGCGGCCGGCGGAGGCGCCGCGCGCGGGGGCTGCCCTGTGGAAATGGGCGGGTGGGTCAGTGCAGGGCCCTGTCCCCTAGCGGGGTCGGGTCCCGGGGCCCCCTGCCCCCCCTCCCCCACTGAGGCCGGAGGCCCCCCTGGGCTGGCGCCCGGGGGGCCCTCCCGCCATCCCAGCCCTCCCGCCTTACCTGGGTCCGGCACCTGCTCTCCTGTGCCCTCCGCGGGGGCCTGCACCGTCTCGCTGGCCCGGTCCTGGGGCTCCCCATGTCCTGCGGGCGGGAGAGGGGGGAGCGGGTGAAGGGGGCTGGTTGTGGCCCCTGCAGCAGGGCCCCCACCCCCGCCCCTGCCACCGGCCCCCTGGTCTTGCCCCCCCCTGCCCTGGGGGCCCGCTTACCCTCTATGTCCGTCTCCGAGCCTTCGGAGCCCGGCGCCTCACCCTGGGAGTGCTCCCCCTGGGACCACTGGCTGAGGGTGGTGAAGGTGCCGACCTCCGACTCCGCCTGGCCGGCCCGGCGTTGGGATGTCTCCGGGCTGCTGCTGGGGGGGGGCCTTGGGGCTTCTGCGGGTCCCGGGTGGTCCTCCTGGGGGTGGGGGTCCCCTGAGCTCGTGTCTACCGGGCGGGCGGCGAGGGGAGGGGGTACCTCGGCCCGCTCCCTGCCCTGGACCACAGCGCTGCCCACCAGGCGTGGGGCAACGATGGAGCCCTTCATGTGAAGGATGCGGTCCAGGGCATCGTAGTAGGGGGCGGTGCGGGCCCCGTGGCCGGAGCGGCTGTTATTGTCCTTGAGGGCCTTGTACCCCCTCTTGAGCTCCTTGGCCTTCGAGCGACACTGGTTGACAGTGCGCTCGTGCCCCGCCGCCTCCATGTCGCGCACGATGTCCCGGTAGACATGCTCGTTGCGCTGGTTTATTGCGAGCTCCACCTGGTACTCGAGGGTCCCCCAGATCCGTATGAAGTCCCGGGTCTCCTGGAGGCCCCACTGTCCCCCTCTGTGATAGGCCTTCCTCCGGCTGGGCCCCTGCTGTTCCTCCTCCCGGTGCAGCTCATGCTGCACCTGCCTCTGCTCCTCCTCCACCTCCTCCTGGGGGTGCGCCTCCAGGGGCCGGGGGCCGGGCTCCTCCTGGGGCTCGTCCGCCCGGGCCGACTTTCGTGTCTGGGGGGGGGAAGGGGGGTGGTTGGTTGCTGGGTGAGGGTGTGGGCCCTCTCGGGGGCCCCCTGCCCCCCTGCCCTCCGCCCGGGGTCCCCCTGCCCCCCTGCCTTCCGCCCGGGGTCCCCCCGGCCCCCTCCACAGGGGGTTCCCCTGTGCCCCCTGTTCCCCTCCCAGTGGGTGCCCTTACCCGTTTCCTGGGTGCCTCCTGTGGGCCTGTTCCGGCCGCTGTCCCCGGGGCGGCGCGACCCGGCTGCAGCTGTGGTTGGTGTTCCCGGGGCGCCTCCCTGGTCGGGTGCTCCCGTGTGCCCCCTTCCTGCGCCTGTGCCCCCTCCGCCTGCATCGCTGGGCCTGGCTGCACCTCCTCCGCCTCCTGTCCCGCCGCTGTCGCTGTCTGTGCCTCCGCTCTCTTCCGCTTCCCTCCTCGCTCCATCCCGCCACGCTTGCTTGCTGCTGCTCTCGCTTTAAATCTCCCTCCGGTGTTTGTGTTGGTGCTGGTTGCCTGGCAGCGACGCTGCGTGCCTCGTCCCCGGCCGGGGCTCCATTTTTTTGGTTCCGCTGGGGGATTGGCGTCCAGACGTTACTTTTGCTTGGTTCCAAGTGGGGGTTCGTTTGACCACGCTTCCCGGGACCTTCCCCCGGCTAGCCCGGGAAGCGTGGTTGAAACTGACCCCATGTGGGTATTGAGCGTGATGAACATCTGGCGCGCGCCGTTCAGACGTTCTGGGCCCTTTGGCCACACGGGGAGGTTGAGCGTGGTTCAGTGTGGTTGAGCGTGATCTTGTAACGTCTGAAATCACCCAGTGAAGCACTGCTCCCAGCACTCCTGGGCCTGCTCTTGCCCCTCCCCTCCAGGCCACCTAACAGCAGTGAGGTGCTGCTGAACAACTGATTGTTGGCGCTATCAAGCAACTGTCTCACCTGCCTCTTTCGCCGGGTCCTACTGCTGCGAGTACCAGCTCTCATGTTATGCCAACTCTCCTCTCTCCCAGACAATGTGGAGGGGAGCTGGCCAACCAAAAATGGTGCCACAGTAGCCCTATCTCACTCAGCTTCTTTTCGCACCACTACACTGGGTTGCTTAGTTAACCGTCTGCAGACTGCATGCTTCTTGCTTGCTCCTTTCTCCCAATGGAGGCACTGGGTAAAAATTGCCCCCCAACTGAGGAGGGCAGAAGAACTGGGAACCACCTTTGTGGAGGGCTTCATACTGATGCACTATACAGGGGTAAGTTTTAGTCTGATATTTTTGTGATTCATTATGCAGCTTGTAGATATATTATTAATGAAATTTATCGGATAGGAAGATTTTCCATCATACAAATGGGAATGATTACAGGAAGACAGAAAAAAAACAAGATAGCTTGATCATTTTCCTATTCCAAATAGATTTAATGATGTTGACCAGTTCTAATCAAAACAGCAACTTAGCTATGTTTTCAAGTTGCCATATGCTACATATCAGTGGTATCAGTTGAATTGTGAATGCCACTTAGTTTTGTATGCATTGCAGAAATCTTACCCCTACCTCCAAACTGTTACAGAAAAGGAAAACTGTTCACATGTCCATTCTGGAATGAGAATATCTATGCTCTCTGTCAATAATTGTTGTTCAGAGAAAGAAGGAATGCTACAATGCTAATATAGAGGTTTAGAGATTAGAGACACTCCTAGTTATGAAAGTTGAGGGTCTTATGCTGATTTACACCAGCTACGAATCTGCCCCACATTCTGGCTCTTCCTTTATGTGAACATCTTTAATGATATATTTTTAAGTCTTCAGCTTTAAAAGTCAAACATTTTGGCAAAGATAGTTATTGCTAAGGGCAGCAATCCAAATGTGCTGTCTTTTATACCTCAGAAAATGAATAATACATCATGCCAAGAAGTATCAATAATCTACAGCACTCAGGAACAAATTGTGTGTGTTAGACAGAAAAGGCCAATTCTTGTTCATTGTTAACCTCAGTGGTAACTTTGCAAGGCAGTACTACAGATTTATATAGGGATAACTAAGAGCTAAATTTGTCCCAGTTTGTGCAACAATGAATGGAAAAGTTCTTGTACATAAATATTATGAGTGTGCAATTTTGTATTATTTAATTCATTACAAAAACAAATAGAGCCCCATTCATTTTCATAGCTAAGGTAATAAAAACAAAGAAATAGGAAAACAACATTCGTTTGATTTCATTTGTTTTTATTTTTATGTTTTCATTTTTATTAAAAGAAATGTTAAAAAATTAAAAAATCACGGCACATGCACAAAATAGCTGCTGGGGCTATTCTGCGCATGTGCACCCTTTTCCAAAATGGTGCCGGCAGCATCAGCACCATTTTGGAAAAGGTCATCTGATCTGTGCAGTCTGCTAAAAAAACCCAAATGAACAGGTTTTTGGAAATGAAAATAAAAACTAAAATAAAAACAAATTATGTGACCACTCACTCTTGCTGAACTCACTTCACTTCCTTGGCTTCCGTAGCTCCATCCTCGACTGGTTCTCCTCCTACTTCTCTGACTGCTCCTTCAGTGTGTCTCTTGCCAACTCCACCTCCTCCTCCTTTCCCCTCTCAGTTGATGTTCCCCAAGCTTCTGTCCTTGGCCCTCTCCTCTTCTCTATCTATACCCTGTTCCTAGGCAACTCATTGTCTCCCATGGCTTCCAACATCACCTCTATGCTGATGACACTCAACTCTATCTCTCTACTCCCTCTCTCTCTCCATCTACTCAAGCTCGCCTCACCAGCTGTCTCTCTAACATCTCTACCTGGATGTCTCAACGTCTACTCAAACTCAACATGGCTAAAACTGAACTCCTTATTTCCCCCCCTCATTCTTCCTTTCCCTCTTCCCTGTTGATCCTCATCGATGGGGTCACCATCCATTCCATCTCCCAAGCCCGTAGCTTAGACTTCATATTTGACTCACCCCTTTCTTTTAAACCCTACATTGACTCTGTTGCCAAATCCTGTCACTTCTCCCGCCATAACATTGCTAAGATTCACCCTTTTCTCTCTGTCTCCTCTGCCAAAACCCTTGTGCAATGTGCATGCCTTGGTCATCTCTCGCCTCGATTACTGTAACCTCCTTCTCACTGGCGTCCCCCACTCTCCCCTTTCTCCCCTTATCTCCGTCCAAAACTCTACTACCAAGGTCATCCATCTCACCCGTCGCTTCGACTACATGCAGTCCCTCCTCTCTTCACTGGATCCCCCTTCCTGAACGAATCCTGCACAAGCTCCTAGTCTTCACCTATAAAGTTCTTCACAACCTTGCTCCCCCTACCTCTCTGCATGAATCTCCCTCCAGTTCGTGAATTCCGCTCCTCCTCTGTCCCTTCTCTCGCCCTCCCACGCCTCCCCTGCTCCCCTAACCACCTTCGTCCTTTCTCCCTAGCTGCACCCCATGCCTGGAACTCCCTCCCTGCCCACATCCGCCTCGACCCCTCCCTTCTGCCTTCAAATTCCTCCTCAAAATCCACCTGTTCCGCTCTGCCCTCCCCAACTCCTCGCTCCCCCCACCTAACTGCTGCTGATACTCTCCATTCAGTACAATCTGTTACCTGAGGTCTGTGTACTCATAGCCTCACCACACGGACCAGCCAGCCATCATTCTCGATGTAACCAAGCCAAGCGCATACATCTGGGACCTCGCATCTTCATGAATGTTACACTCCTTGTCTCTCCCTCCTCCGTTACCCTTCCTTCGTCTCCCCCCTCCCCCCCAATCTCTCTGATTGTAAGCCCTAGGGCAGGGACCGTGTCTATTCCATTACTTTGTAAAGCGCCAGATACATTGCTGGTGTTATATAAATGCTTGATAATAATAATAAATAAAAATAAAATAATAAAATAATAAAATAATAATAATAATGTGCCTTCTGCACACCTCTAATACAGCTACATCTACAGAGAATGGTGAACATTCACTCCTAGAGCAAGACTTCAGGGATTAAATGATACCTAAGACTTGGATAAAATGTTCATAAGTTAAGAACCCAAGTCCCATATTAAAAATTATCTAAGGCACCTAGAAACCTAAGTCTGTTTGATCCTTCATGGTCATATTTTCAAAAGATCTCACCACCAAAATAAAGGCCAGCACTCAGCATTTTATTATTTTTATTATTATTATTAACAAACATTTATATAGCGCCAGCAGTGTACCTGGCACTTTACAAAGTAATAAAATAGACACGGTCTATTAAAGTAATAAAATTTTCCACTACATCATCAATAGTTAGGTTCTCGTAAGACTTCAGCCTGCTGGATAAACAGGAACTGAACTCCTTTGAAAATCTCTGTTACAAGTGTTTTAGTCGCTTTAGAAAATTTTACCCCTGGTACCTGACCTCAGGACAGTGATACCCTGAACTTCTGCATCTCATCCTGCATTGATCATCGTTGACATACAGGTAAAGGGGACTGAGCGTCTAAAATAGAGTACAACCCTAACTATGGTGGTTTGTACTCACCCCTGAAAATTCCTGAAGGGTCAGTCCATTTCTTACATGTTGACAGAATCTTTATGTTGATTGCCAATGGGTGTTCTCAAACACAACTACAGTTTTCCATGTCAATCCATCACATATTCAAATATCCCTATCTGGTAGCTGCTCCTACAGCTGTTCCTGCAGTATCTGTCCCAACAGCTACTGGATACTCTTCTCCTCCTTCTCTCACCAGCTGATGTCTGGATAATATTAATAGAATCATAGAGTTGGAAGGATCCTCAGAGGTTATCTAGTCTATCTAGTCAATGCAGGAAATCCGCAGCTACACCATTCCCAAGAGATGGATATCCAGTCTCTGTTTGAAAACCTCCAGTGAAGGAGAGCCCGCCTAGGCAATTTGTTCCACTGTTGAACAGCTCTTACCATTAAGAAATTATTTCTAATGTCTAACTGAAATCTACTTTCTTTGTAATTTGACCCCATTATTTCTAGTCTTGCCTTCAGGGGCAAGAGAAAACAAGAGTTGTAGTCATCTTCTCTGTGACAGCCCTTCAGGAAGTGGAAGACCATTATCATGTCTCCACTTAGTCTTCTCTTCTAGCCACTACAAAAAACTGCAAACATCTGACAGCCTGCTGCACGTTTGCAGCTCTGTGAGCAGGAGGGTGCAGGATAGAAAAAAACTGAATAAATAAATAAATAAATATTTAACTCTTTTTATCTACTGTTAACATATTCCTTCATTACTGCTGTGTTCCATTTTCTTTCTGCACTGGCCATTACTGCATTTTATAAATCCGTATCTGTATCTATTTCTGCAACCTTCTTTTGCATTCCCTCTTCCCTTTGCACCACACCCTCCTCCAGTCTCTCACCTCTCCCCACTTCTTTTGTTGTCATTGTCCATTACATTCCCCACTGTGATTTGCTTATCTTCAGCTCTACTCACACTGTATTTCTAGTGCTTATTCACTCGCTATGTGAGGGGAGGGGTTATTCTCTGGGTTGTTCAATTCAATTCAATTCAATGTATTAGTTTGTGGCGTGACCCAAGGTCATTGCCCCAAAAATAGCTAATTACAAAAAGTATATAATTACTACAATCTTACATCAATAAAATTAAAAGAGTACTGAGCATCGGTATACTCACATACAAAATCTATTTTTATCTTATATACCAGCATACTCACATACAGAATCTATTCTTGTCAAATATTAACACCATCTCAAAATCTGAATTCATATATAAATTCAAAACTCTTCATATACAGGATTTGAACTTCAAAAATGGGTGGTTGTTTTTTCTTTTCCCCTTCTCTTTTAATGTATTTGGTTTTATGCATTTTACGTGATTTAATGCTGTAAGCCACCCTGGGGGCTGCTTGAAGGAGGAGGGCCAGGGTAGAAAATTGTTTTATAAATAAATAAATATTTAAATAAATAAACTATCTCCCTGGATCTTCTAATGTACTCCACCCTCCCTTCGCACTCTTCCCCTTCCTTTTGCTTATCTCCCCCTGTTTTCACCTTCTGTACCCTATGGCTCATTTATCACCATTCTCTCCCCCACCCTACCCCAGCCTCCTCTGTTACATGATATAGAGCCACTGTACTTTGCTCAGATCTTCCGTTCTGACTCCTACTTGTCTGAGGAAGGACTCTGTGAGGTCCAAAAGCTTGAACATTTCATCAACAATGGTTGGTCTAATAAAATATATCATTTGAACTTTGCCTCCACCCGTCACTTGAGACCAACATGACAACCACGCTCTCTCTGGATCTTCTCTAGACAAAACATACCCAGCTCCTTCAACCTTTCCTCAGAGGACGTCCAGACCCCTAACCATCTTTGACACTCTCCTCTGAATCTGTTCCAATTTGTCGATGTCCTTCTTAAAGTGTGGTGCCCAGAGCTGGACACAGTACTCCAGATGTGGTCTGACCATCACAGAATAGAATGGAACTATAACTTCTCGTAACTTGGGAACATGCTTCTGTTAATTCAGCCTAAAATTGTGTTGCCTTTTTCACGACTGCATCACACCGCTGACTCATGTTCACTTTATCTACTTTCTCCAGATCCTTTGCACATGTATTGCTGACAAGCCAGGTATGCCCCATCCTGTAAATTTGATTTTTCTTTCCTAAATGCAGAACTTTACATTCAGCTGTGCTGAACTTCATTTTGTTAGTTTCAGCCCAGTTTTCCAACTTATCAAGATCATTTTGAATTTTATTTCTATCTTCTAAGGCATTAGCTATCCCTCACAGATTTAAATCTGCAAATTTAAGAAGCATTCCCTCTACTCCTTCATTCAAGTCATTAATCAAGATGTTGAACAATACTGGGCCCAGGACAGATTCCTGAAGCATCCCAATCGACACCTCCCTCCATATTTATGAGAAGCCATTGATGAGCACTCTTTGAGTTCAGTTCTTTAACCAGATATAAATCTACCTAATTGTATTATCATCTAGCCCACATTTTACCAACTTTGTCAACAAGGATATCATGAGGAACTTTGTCAAATGCTGAGCTGAAATCTAGATTTCATGATCCACTAAACTAATAACTCTATCAAAAAAGGAAATAAGGTTTAGTCTGGTATGAATTATTCTTGAGAAATCCATACTGGATTCTAGTAATCACTGCATTGTTTTCTAGATGCATACAGATTGACAACTTTATAATATCTTTCCAGATATCGAAGTCAGACTGACCAGTCTATAGTTTCCCAGAGTCTCCTTTCCCCCGTTTTTGAAGATAGGGACAATATTTGCCCATCTCCAGTCTTCTGTCACCTCACCCACTCACCAAGAGTTCTCAAAGATAATAGAAAGCGGTTCTGAGAGTACATCAGAAAGTTACTTCAGTATCTAGGATTTAATTAATCCAGCCCCGAAGACTTCGAACTCAGTCATTTAGGGTAGCTCCATACTCTCGGAATCTATCCTGAGTTGCAATCCTTTCCCCTCATCATTCATGCTACTTTTGCCAGGTTGGAAGATGATTAGATAGATAGATAGATAGATAGATAGATAGATCACACATACAAAAACAAACCCATAAAAGCTGTATAAGGTTCCCATTAAAACCACACCCCGAACTCTATTCCTGCCTACTAAAGGCCCAGTCAAATAAATAGGTCTTACATTGCATCCAGAAAATGTTCAGGCTTGGGATATGGTGGACCACCCAGAGAAGGGAGTTCTGAAGCTGTGGAACAGCCACCGAGTATCCTTCTCGGCACTCCCTTGCCATATAGGCCTGCTGCAATGATGCAGATTGCAAGAGGGTGCCCCTGGCTAAGGTTATCACCTATGCAAAATGTTAAGGAACACTTAGGGACCAATGCAGGCCCTGGAACATGTATTTTTCTTGAGTGTTTCTTTAAAATTTGCATAGATGGCAACCCTACCCTGGGCCCTGACTGACCTTAGGAACTGTGATTGAGCATAGGAGAAGAGGCAGTCTTTGATATGAAGAAATTAAAGCCATGTTGGAAAATAGAAATATCTTTAATTGTAATCAAGTTCCAAAGGCCGATGCATAATTTCATCAGAGCCAGGTTCAGCCGAGCGAGTTTGGAATGGATGCTGGTGAAGAAAGATGGAATGGGTCCTCCTGAAGCATTTAGCAAGTTTTTAGTGGTTGTTAAATAAACACCCATTCATTCACCTATGCTCACATTTCACATGGATATAGCCCCCCCCCCCCCCAAGATGTTGGTCTCCGGTGCAGCTGCACCATTGGCATCTATAGTAATGTCCTTGATTTCCTGCCATAAAAGGAAAAGGAAATAATAACACAAGCAACTTGCTGAGAAAGTGGAGATTGTTTTCCATCCACACAAATGCAATTTGCTCCAAACACCTGGAGTCTTGTTAATTTACCTGTGACAGGTTGCTACACTTAATTGCCTTTGACAATTAGTAACATTTCAACACCTCTCTTAATGACCCAATTAAGAGCATGCTTGCTTGTCTCCTGTGCACTAGATAAGAGAAAATAGATGGGCTATCTTCCAGCACAGAACTCTTGTTCAGGTTTCTGAATGGAGGACAAACAAAACAAAACCTCAGCCATTTCAGCCCTTGTTTTGTTCGCATTAGAGACAGACGTGCAGTTCTGTTTGTTTCTTGCCCTGGATGTGCCATTTTCCTTGAATCACTGTAACAACCAGCATTGCGAGCACTGCATTGTTAAATTAATTACAGGGAAAAGTGCTGAGTGTCTGCTTCTTTCCACTTAATGTTTTATCGATTACTTTGTAACTAAACAAACAAAAATGCATTCTGTGTAAAATAAATCCCTTTCTCCAAGGCGAAGAGCCCTGATGTGGGTATAAATGGAGAAAGGTTCATTGCTTGCAAGCGGCACACAAGCCGCCGTCTGTCTAACAGAAATGTTTGTGAAGGAGGGGGAGAGGGACCTACCATTTCCAAATTACCTTGATCAAGTTGGATTGTGGATTTTGGCTGCAATCTGATTGCTCTGCACTCACAGAGACATCTTTACAAGCTGCCACAGGGTAGGCACAAATGGCTTGATTCTGCTCTGACTTTATACAGTTGTAAATCAGAAGTAGCAGCTTTATTGACAACAGTGTAATGGGAGACTGAAATGAGGCCCAATATGTAGTAACAAAATAATAAGGAAACATTTATGTTGATGGGTGGGTGAGCCACTGTGATTGGCTTGATAGTCTGGATGCCTGAAGTTCATATATTATTAAAACAGCAATGCTAAAGCTAAAGCGTTCTTTGTCACTGTGCCTCAGATGTGGAACTCCCCATCAGTGGAGGGTCGTTTGGCCCAGGACCTTCCCTTCTTCAAGCATCAGTGTTAAACCTGGTTGTTCCATCAAGTGTTTGGTGAGGGGGATGGGATTGAGGTTGGGGGAGAAATGATGATATTGCTGTTTTTATTGAATGTTTAGGTTTTTATGTTATATATTTTATTCTGTGTTTTATACTGTAGTGTACACTGCCTCAAGTTGCCTTGGCAGGAGGGGGCGGGATAGTAAATAAATAAATAAATAAATAATGTTTGGGGTGTTCTAGATATCTCCTTCATTGTGACAGGAGTTTTCTTGGGGTCTAAACTTAGATGCATTTCTAAAGTTTGAAACTAGGCACTCGGGATTACTTGGTTTTTACAAAATATTCCGGCCCTTGACTCAGTTTTGTTAAGTTTTGGCAAGTACCAAGTAACTGAGGAATTACCAAGTAACCAAGCACTTGGTAACTCCTCCATTAAGCAATGGCGCTGCAGGAAAAGAATGCAGAGAGCAGCAGTGACAAGAATCCTCACAAAATAATCTTTGAAATGTACACACATGGCTAGCACATGTGAATTTCAAAGGTTGGCTTCCTCCCCACCCAGCTGAAAGGCAACCCCCCTGGGACTCCTGGCTCTCCCCAACCTATCAGCTAAGGGGCAGGGACTTGCAAGTCCCAGGGACTTTTGCTCCCACATGGGATCATCCCCAGTGCTTCCAGAGCCTGAAAATGTCCCATGTTCCTCCCCATTTACTTCCCAGCATGCATCTGAAACATTAATATGCATGCATGGTTCAGATTCATGGATGCATGCAAATTAGTGCAGCTCTAATTTGCTGCACCTCTATGGTGCTGCAGAGGCAACCCCTGACTGAGAAAAGGATAGCAGCAGCCATTCACTGAGCAGACAGGTAGTAGCCCCACCTCTGGCAGATGACCCAGGCTTGGACTGCCCGCTCCACTGGTGGTGCCCCTGGATGTTTCGGAGCACTGCCAGCAGGACTACCTGCACATCTGGTGGGCCACCTTTAAATGGATGACCCATCCAGCTGTTCATGTGAAGACATCCATTATGTGACATGAAGTTTTTGCAATAAACCTGAACTCCCACAGCCCTCATCTGCTATAGAAGAAATGTGTTCCCTCTTCAGCAAGTGTAAATCAGAATTTCTCTGAAGACAGAAAAGTTACACCACTGTAACAGCAAGAGCTGTTATGACCAGAAATATACTTTTTCCATCAATAATAAATTATGAAAAAATTAAGCTAATGGCCCTATTCTGTTCTCACTTATGTTGATGTAAACCAAGAGTAACCCCCACTGCTTCCAAAGCAGTACTTTCAACCCCCAATAATCCCAGCCGACAAAATATCACAAGATGTTTTAATACACTACATTTGGGATCATATTATTTTGCCTTCTGGCATTTGAACCTTTACGGTTCATGTTGGACTAGATAACCCTTGATGACCCATCCAACCCTGCAAACTTATGTTTTCTAGCTTTTCTCCACCACTATCAGAGCTAGAAACCTGTGAGACTGGTATTTACAAGGATGGTGAGGTTGCCACATTGGGTGATTTCAGACGTTACGAGATCACGCTGAACCACACTGAACCACGCTGAACCCCCCTGTGGGGCCAAAGGGCCCTGAACGTCTGAACGGCGCGCGCCAGATGTTCATCACGCTCAATACCCACATGGGGTCAGTTTCAACCACGCTTCCCGGGCTAGCCGGGGGAAGGTCCCGGGAAGCGTGGTCAAA
>QEPC01002275.1:482835-498774 GCA_003113815.1 Sphenodon punctatus | reverse complement strand
TGCACTTGAGACCTCGCATCTTCATGAATGTTAGACCCCTTGTCTCTCCCTCTGTTCCCCTTCCTAAGTCTCTCCCCCAGCTCCTGTCTCTCAGATTGTAAGCCCTAGGGGCAGGGGCTGTTTCTATTTTATTACTTTGTAAAGTGCCAGGTACACTGCTGGCACTATATAAATGTTTGTTAATAATAATAATAATAATAATAAAAATAGGTTTAAATTTTAAGCTAAATAAGGGTTTTTAAGGTTGTCCATTGGAGTAGTATTAATCAACATATTTCCCAATGTAAATTCCAAATTGTTTTAAGGTATTTTAATGAAAGAATTCTGTATGGATTAGGAAATCTAGGGGAGAAATTAGGAAATCTAATGGAGAAATTAGAGACTAATTTTTCTTTTGAATTGTGTCTTAATGAGAAATACAAAGTCTTATAAATTAGTGTTGCTCTGGAAATTTCTTTTTAAAGTGAGTAGAACCAAGACAGATATAGCATCTGTTCTTCAACAACTTCCTGACAAGAATCCCTATATGAAATTATGTAGTATTAATAGAATTGAATAAAACTTCAGTGAAGATAATTGACTCCATTGGGTTTTATAGAGCTCTATTGAGCAAATAGACTCTACTGAAGTGGAACAAAGATCAGAATCAGTAAACAGTTACCATGGTCTTGGTTCATAGAAGTAAGGAGGGGTGAAGTCAAAATAATGAAGTAGATATGGCTGTGGAGACATGGGGTAATTTTAGATGTTATGAGACCACGATCAACCACAGTGAATCCCCTGTGGTGGCCGTTTGTCCCATAACGTCTATTTGCTCCCTGTCAGATGTTCACCACAGTGAACCACTGGCGGGAATAAAATTGACCACGATTCTGGACCTCCGGCTGCCTGGAGGTCCAGGATCGTGGTGGGATCAGGCCCCAACCATGATCACAGTGGCCACAATACAGGATTGGCCAAAAGTAACGTCTGTTACCTTCAACCAGACCTGTTCATGGTCCCGACCATGGGACGGGATTGGGTGCAGCGGCTGGGTTGGCCGCTGCGCCCACCCATCTCCTGGCGGGTGGGTGGTTGGGGAAGCATGGGGGGGCTATGCGGTCGCACATCGTGCCGTACAGCCCCGCCCCCTCCACGATCCCCGCTAGGAATCAGGACAGGACATCTAAAGGACGGCCGGACTGATTCCTGACCAGGATCTGAAACGGATCCCGGTCCGTGATTCAGCGTGGTGGGCCTCCAGGCCCGTCACATCTGAAATTACCCATGGAAACCAAAAACATCTTTATTTTGTGTCATCACTTGGAAAGAGGAAAACTTCATGCTGATTGGAGAAAAACCAGGTCACCCCTGACCTTCTGACCACTGATTGGAGGAACACATGGCAACCATATTGAAAGACTCTCAGAAATCCTGTAAGACTGGCAGCATATTGTTGACATTAGAAGAAGATCTTGCATGCTATAGAGACTTGCTTAAAGGCAAAGGCCAGAATAGGCCTGAAGAGACTTAGGTTTTTTTTTCGTCCCAACTCTTTTTCTTTTATTTTCCAATCTTTTCTTTTACTACTTATTTCCCCCAAGTCTTTTATTTGTCATTTTTAAACTCACTTTTCATTTTTAAAGCTAGTTGTAAGGCTACCTTTCTCTCTTTTCTCATCTTTAATTTAATTTTTATTTTTAAATTTTATTTTCATTTTTAACTTTATTTTCTCATTTTTCACTCTTTTCAAGCCATTTTAATTTTAATTTTTAACTTTAATTTTCTCAATTTTTGCTCTTTTTAAACCATTTTATTTTCATTTTAAAAATTATTTTTCACTCTTTTCAAGCCATTTTAATTTTAACTTCATTTTTCTCACTTTTCACTCTTTTAAAGCCATTTCTCTCTTGCCCTAAAGTTAATTTTTAAAGTTTCTTTCCCCATTTTTAAGGCCAATTCTTACTTTTCTTTAAGGTTTTGTACGCAGGTGCAGACTTTAGTTTTCTTTTAGGGAAGCACTGATAACCTGTTTCTTTTCCATTTTTAACTGTCAGATGGGCAGAGTTCCCCCAAGTGCTTCTCTGTCTTTCCCCCTCCCTTTTTGGAGCTTCCATTCTCCTTGACTGTTGAGAGGCCATTCCTCAACCTCTGAACAATTTTGTTTTATATTTTTCTTTTTCTTTTCTGTCTTTTATTTTTACTATTTTTACTTTAATTTTTATCAAGTCTCCAGGATAGCAGCAAGTTAATATCATATTTTCCTCAGCAGAACCCCACAGACCTGGACAACTTTTTATGGGACCTGTGATATCTGTTTGGTGAAATATATTCTCCAAGAATATATATTTTGTAATCAATAACCTTTTTTGTGTGCTTACATAGTGCTTTTATAGTCGTGTGTAAGCCTGTTTGGCAGGGCAATAAATTGTAGTATTTTAGTCATAATAATTGTCTATTGTGACTTTTGGTGAGGAAACTTAAGCTTTCCTACAGAGATCCCTGACCCCATGGTGGAGGATAATTCCTTGGAGAATCTTGGGGTAACACCCCTGATAAGGAACCTGACCCTCCCCCTCACTGGGAGACAAGAATGGGCTTAGGATGGTAAGCGCATCCCTGTAGACCCTCCCAGAAGTGAAGGAGGTCATTTTAGGAAATGATTCTCCCAATCCATGTTGATTTCATGTGGAGACCAGCGTGGACCAAGAGGAGTAAATCAAAAGGCTGCTGACCAGAATGGAGTTACTAGAGAGCAGTATGGAAAGTGTGTATCAAGGGGACTGATATACCCCATATGGGGAGCAGTGAAGTTGCATGCAGAGTGTGGCTGGCCCATCCAGAGGTGAGAACATGGGGGTGGGGGGATGCAACTGGGGTCATTGAGCAGAGCACAGGCTAGGGGGTCACCTGGGTGGAAGGCAACCCAGGACATGCACCTGGCCTGGCAAGCAGAGGATGTACTAGAATAGGAACTGGGTGCCATGGTCTGCCCATTGTGGGTGGGGCCAGAATTGGCACCCCACACCAGTCATGGAGCTTGAAGGGTCCCATGCAGCCTCAAACTACACCAAATTAGACAGCATGGGGACAATCCAAAGGCTTGCTTATGCTGACCCTGATGTGTGGCGCACAGCCAGAATGCGTGTGCTTAGATACACACCCAATTCTCTGCATGCAGCACAGCCAAATGGGGTAGGTCACATAGGCCAGGATTGCACTTTTGCTGTGCGTGGGGCACTGCGTGTGTCTGAGCACATGTGTTCTGGCTGTGTGCCACGCATCAGGGTAGGTGTAATCAGGCTGCTGGATAGTCCCCTATGGCACCAGGAGTAGAACAGAAGGTGGGAGGCAGGGAAGAAATCATGCATCAGGTTTGAGGAGCCAGGCTATGGGGAAGATCTCTGACCCTGGTTCAGCCTGATTCCTTAGAAAAATCGCTGAGAAACTACCCACACCACAGCCACATTTGTTATCAATGGCTTCAAATTAGATTTGAGGATCCCAGCAGAGTGTGTTAGATATCACAACAGAGCCCCTAACCTGAAATCAGTTATCAGTAGGAAGCACACAGCTTGTGCCAAACTCGATAAACAGGTTTGATAAGGCAGGATTTCAGGCCCCTTTAATTCAGGGTGATTTCAGACATGACAGGTGCCCGGTTCACCACAGTGGATTCCCGGTGGGTGTGAACCGAACCCCCCCCCCCGGGGCGAATAAAAGCCCTGAAGAGACATGACGGGACCGGGACCACGGCAGGAATCGAGCCTGGAGGGCCCACTTTAGGCTGAACAAGCTCACCCTACTCCGGTTCGCTGAGTTCCTTATGCCCTGGCTGGAGCAACAGCACACCTCCATGAGGACCCCCATCCTCATGGTCCAGTGGGTGGCAATAGGGGTCTGGGCCCTAGCAATACCCGACTGTTCCAGGGGGGACTTCGCTGACATGAGGATGACCTGGATCGAGGGGGTACTGATGCCCCCCTGTATCCTGGGTGACCCTGCCTACCCCCTCACCTGGTGGCTACTGAAGGTCTACCCAGTCGCACGCACCCATGCGGAGGTGCTATACAATACCCACCTGTGCTCCAGCAGGACCGTGGTGGAGAGAGCCTTCAGGGCCCTCAAGCAGTGCTGGAGGAGCCTCGCTGGCCGGCTAGACTACACCGTGGAGACCTCGGCTCTGGTGATCGGTCCCTGCTGTGTGCTCCACAATGTGTGCGAGACCAAGGGGGCAGCCCTGGAATACCCCAAACCCAACCGGGCCCCCGGCCCGGTGCCCCTGTACATGAACGCCAAGAACCCCAGGGAGTACTGTTATGCCAAGTGCATCCGGGATGCCCTGGCGAGGCATATTAGCCTGGAGGCCGAGGTGTGAGGGCTGCCCCTCCCCAGCCCACCCCCAGGGGTTCCCTGGGCCAGCCCCTGCATGGGTGGGGGTCGCCCCCCGGTCACCCACATATGGGCCCGGGAGGCAATATAGTGCAAACACGATTTATTTCACCCATGTGTACATGTGCACCCAACCCCTCTCCCTCCACCCCAGTTGTGCCCCGCCCCCTATACTGTTGACCCATTCATGTGGAGTATTTGGTTCAGGGCATCGTAGAAGGGGGCAGTCCAGGCTCCATGTCTGGACCGCCTATTGTTGTCCCGGATGGCCTTGTACCCCCTCTTCAGCTCCTTGGCCTTGGAGCAGCACTGTGCCACAGTGCGATGGTGCCCCACCGCCTCCATGTCCCCCACTATGTCCTGGTAGACATGCTCATTGCGCTGGTTGAGCGCGAGCTCCAGCTGGTACTCCAGGGTTCCCCAAGTCCGTATGAAGTCCCGGGTCTCCTGCAGCCCCCACTGGCCGCCTCTGTGGTAGGGATTCCTCCCTCATCTCCCCTGTCGGTCCTCCTCCTCCTCCTCCTTCTCCTCCTCCTCCTCCTCCACTGCCTCTTCCACTGCCTCCTCCTTTGCCCAGGCTGGGCTGGTGTCCTCCGGGGGCTTGTCCACTGGGGTCCTTTTCTGTGTCTGCGGGACTCAGGGGGTGGGTCAGGTTACGGTTGGGTGCAGTTCTGGCCCCTCTCGCGGGGTACCCCCTTTCCCCTCCTCCCTGCCAGGAGCCCGGGTTGGCCCCGTGCCCCCCCTTGGTGCCCCTGGGCCCCCTCTTCCCATCTCCTTGTTTCCCCTTACCCGTTTCTGGGTTGCCTCCTCCCCTGGTCTGGCTGCTGTCCCCGGGGCATCCTGTCCTGGCTGCAGCGGGTGTTGTCCCTCCACCTCCTCCATCCTCAGCATGACCCCTGACTCCCCCTCCCCTGCCTGCGCTCCCTCCACCGCTGCCACTGCCTTCTCTTCCTCCAGCCTCACTTTCTCTCCCACCGCTCTCTTCCACCTCCCTCCTCGCTCCATCACGCCACACCTCCCTGCTGCAGGTTTCCCTTTAAATCTCCCTCTGGTGGATGTGTTGTTGCTGGTTGCCTGGCAGCGACACTGTGTGCTTTGTCCCCGGCTGGGGATCATTTTATTTGGTTCTGGACAGTGATTGCCATCCAGACGTTACTTTTTGTTGTTTCCCGATGGGAATCTCTTTGACCACACTTCCGGAGACTGTCCAGCGGGGAGCCCCGGAAGCGTGGTTGAAATTGACCCCATGTGGGTATTGACCGTGGTGAACATCTGGCGGCTGCCGAACAGACGTTCAGGGCACTTTGGCTCCACCGTGGGATTAAGCGTGGTTCACTGTGGTTGAGCGTGATCTCGTAACATCTGAAAATACCCTCAGTCTCCATGACCACAGTCAGAATCTCTCCTCTGGGGGTAGTGCTGAAGAAGGCCCCAGAGGAATTTTGCCTCATCAACCACCTCTCATTTCCTAAGGGACAGTCAGTGAATGTCATATCCCACAAGCTTTGCTCAGTAAAATATACCTCATTTGAGTCAGCAGCCAAAATGGTGTTGTGTGGGCCTGGTGCCCTCCTATCTAGAAGTGATACAAAATCTGCCTTCTGCTTGTTCCCAGTCCACCCAATGGATATTGAACTGATGGGTATTGAATTTCAAGGACAAGTTTACTTTGACAAGGCCATGCCGATGGGTTGTTCCATATATTGTGAGGCCTTTGAGAAGTTCAGTTCGATAATCGAGTGGGTGCTCTAGCAGAGGGTGGGGTCAAGTCTAAACACTCACTATTTGGATGATTTCCTTGTCACGGGGAGGATGACTATGCCCATGAGTGGCTGCCTGCTTGCCATTTCCCAGGAGGTGACTGGGGAACTTGGGGTTCCCCTGACTGTGGAAAAAAATGGAAGGCCTGGCAACTAGAGCTGGAATGGATAGGTACTGTAGTGGGGGAAGTGCTGGCCAGCCATTGAAACTGACAAGTCCTGATTGGAGTGCTGTGGAGCCGGGTTCTGCAGTGCTCTTGGCTGGTGCTTGTCAGTTTCAAAGGGTAATACTTGCATTTTAGGGCCTCGGGCACCCAAAAGGTCCTCAGGTTGCCTGTTGGATGTCCAATAGAGTGCTCAAAAATGTGGACATTACCTGTGGGTACTAATTTTATTACCCATTGCAGCTCTAGTTTCTCCTTGAAATGCCATCCAGTGCAACTGAGAAGCCCGTTGAGTCCTGTTCAGGCATCGATGGTGCCCAAACAGAGCTGGTTCAATTCGGATTCCTCAGATTTGTCTTTGAGGACCTGGTTGCAGCTCTACCAGAAGCCACATTGACCTATCTGGGAACTGAGTTGGAAAAACAGTTAATTCCCTCTCTCTTCTCCCAGCCAACAAGCCTACTGCCCTCTGTGGAGATGTGGCTGCCTGTTTTCAGTTTTTCAAAGTAACTGAGAAGTAGATGTGATCCCTGGGAGTTTAAATTTTGTGTGTCGAGTCATTGCACCAGGGCGCAAATTTATGTCTAACTTTTATGTATGGATATCAAACGATCTCCCACTGCACTGCCATTTGAAGGTTACAAGAGAAATGCAGGAGGATTTAGCGATATGGGACAAGTTTCTAACTGAGTATAATGGTGTTAGTTTTTGGAGGCAGTACCGAGTCTTTCTTGAAGCCAAGCCCCAGGTTCAGTTTGATGCCACAGGAGGGATACGTTTGGGGTTATATTTCTGGGGCATTGGCGTACAGCACCATGGCCAGCTGAATGGGTAGAGCAGGGGATAATGAAGGATATTACCTTTTTAAGAGATTTTCCCCATAATGGTAGCCATCCGTTATGGGCTGATGACTTCTCCAACAGGTGGGTTTTGTTTTGGTGTGATAATTTGGTAGTGGTACACATAATCAATTGTCTATCATCCAAGTCAGCAAGGGTGATTAAGCTAGCCAGGTTGCATGGTTGCATATTTGTGGTATAATCTCTTTGTATCAAAACATGTACCTGGTATTAACAACAGCAGTCAAGTCTCTTTCTTGCTTCCAGATGGACCATTTTTGCCTTCTAGCACCAGGAGTCAGGGAGAATCTGGAAGCATTTCCCAATGACCTGTGGAACCTTGGATCTTAGAATTGTCCCAGACAGTGGAGGGTTCCCTTGATCCCAGAACCAAAGTTGCCCAAGAGAGGGCTTTTCTTGAATTACAAGAGTCTAGTCTTTCTTGTCTTTTTATCCTTTTCAGAGTCCAGAGACTGCCGGCCAAGGAAGTTGGTATGGATTATCAGTCACATCATTGTCCATTGGCTGGCAATGGAAGCAGCTTCTGGGGAACACAGTTCAGTCTCAGTGAGTGGACCGAAAGAGTGTGGACCGAAAGGCAAGAGTGACATGTTCTGGGAAAAGCTGCTGTCAGTCTTACATACTGCCAAGGATTCTCCTCTCCTAAATGTACTGGTTATAAACTTGGGAGAGAATAATTGTTTGCAGCTTATGAGGCAGGTCAAATCAGACCTTAGGAAGGTTCAGGGGATGTTCCAAGTGGCATTGATAGTGTAGACCAATATGGTCGAATGAAGGATTTGGAGGGGTGGTGCCCTGGCAATATGGATAACGTGCAGGAAAGCCAAACAGGGAACTCAGCCAATGGCTTGTCCCACAGGAAGGTGAAACAATTATGCACAGAGAAATTTATTTCACAAGGCATGAGCTGTATCAGTATGATGGGGTCCACCTGTCCAAAGAGGGATATGAGCTATATTTGGGAGTCCTAAAAGGTGTCTTATGGGAGCACCCTTTTTGAGGCCCCCCGTGTGACCCGGGGGGGTACTATGGAGAGAGCATTCTCGTTCTCAGTGGCCACGCCTAGGCTGTGGAACTCCTTTCCGACAGAGGCTTGCATGGCCCCAGATCTCCCTTCCTTCCATCGTATGTGTAAAACGTGGCTGTTCCACGTGGCTTTTGGTGAGGAAGATGGAGTTTAGCTTGGGGTGGGGAGTTGGGAGGGTTTGGGTTTTTTTCTGTTTTTTTGCCTTCTCTTTTAATGTACTGTTTTGGTATTATGCATTTTATGCACTTTTAATGTTGAAAGCTACCCTGGGCTGCTTGGAGCAGGAGGGGCGGGGTAGTAAATTGTTTTATAATAAAATAAAATTAAGTTAAATTAAATTAAAGCAAAATTAGAGCAGGTATACAGACCGGTCTGAGGATGGCAGGGAACCAGCCAAACGAAGATGGTCGTTCCTGTAGTGGGGTCCAGATTATAGTTTCAGGTATTAGGTGTGTGTGTTGAGAACAGATTGGAATCAGAAGCATCTCCTTATGAGATAGGAGTAGGATTAAACACGTGGGCAGGGTAGGCCAATGTCTCAGCCATCCTGGGGGTTGGGGCTGAGGCAAGCAGCCAATCCATCTGAGAACAAGCATGGTCCCAGAGGACTGCACTCAGGCAACCCTTCCCCTTTCTTTTTGACCCACAAAAGGGCATTCTGCATGAGCACACCACGCACACCAGGCTGAACTCTTGAAAGGGGTAGGAGGTAAGTAACGTGACTGCATAGCAGATAGGAGGCAGTACCCAAGCAGCACCTTGGGATCTCCTGTCAAGAGTTAAGATAGTTAAACCAGGTTATTTGAATTGGACCCCAGTTTATTGGGTGGAGGATGCGGGGCCAGACAGTCTCCCCCTTCCATTTCCCCAGTTATAGTTAATAAAGTGTACAGACTTTTAAACCTATATCTGTGTCCTTGTCTCCTTCCATGATGTGGTGACAAGCAGTCTTTGTGTTGGTCTGATGCAGGGAAACTATTATCCATTTATGCATTTAATAAGGGTTCCAGTTTTGATGGCACTGGTTTCTAAAAATGTGAACCCACATCTACTAGGAATTGGTTTGAGACCATAGGGGTGTGGCCAAATTAGAAAGGAGGTGGGAAAATCTCTATGACCTTCCCCCTTTTTGACATCACTGCCCCTAGAAGTTCCAGTTTCTCTAGGCTAACAAGGTATCCTTTGCTGACCTGGAGAAATCAGGGCTTTCTCTGGAGCCTGAAGGCTCTGGGTTTCAACTCAGAGTCTTTAGATGAAACCTGGAGAGTTGGAAAGCTTAGTTAGCAGCCTAAAGGGGCTTTATATTCAGACTTTGGGTGGCATGCTCTGTGTTGCTTAAGGGGAAAGAAAATCTGCTGTCTATGATATGTAGAGCTGGTCCTGAAACAACTTACAGTCAGCATAGGACTGTTACAATAAAAATGAGACAAAAGAAAAGCGTATAATCAGGAATCAGTCCCATGAAAAGTATAATCTTAGTTACTATTTCTTCTCTTACATCATTTTTGACACTCCCAATTATGAAATTTCCCTAGCAGTGCAGTTTCTGACAACTTTGCCTCATTTTGGAAACTGTTTGTAAAGATGATATTGTTATTTTCAATCATCACTGCCACAAGCATTAAGGGATATTCTGGGAAACGCCCCAGGCAATTACAATTTAGGTTGCTATAAGCTGCCATTCCACTGATGAAAGGCAGCATGTTATAGCTATTCCAGGAAAGCAGTGACAATCACAGCTGTTGAGATCTGATGCTGAATTATTTGCTCATTCCTGCATCCATTTAAATCAATAGATCAGGGCAGGATTGAAGGACATAGGAGCCTGACAGAAGTTATGGCCTTTCACTATCTTTGAATCACATCCCTCTAGTCTGGGAAAGCCTGTGATTTCAGTAGTGTCTAATGAATCAGCGGGGCTGCGGAATTCCCTTTATTAGTTCTCCCACTCCCCCTACAGATTTGCAGTGGCAGGAGAGGATCTGTCTGTCCACTCAACCAATGCTTTTCTGAGTGATTCTTAACTCTTGATGCTTCTGATGGAGCCTTTGGAGAAGCAAAAAGGGCTGCACATAGAGAGGTAGTGACTAGTGTTCCTCTCAGAAACTCTGGGTTTTGATCCAAAGTGTTTAGGTTGGGAGGGAAACTTCAACTTCTCTGGCTCCTCCAGGACACCCCTGGTAACCCAGAGAAATTGGGTGTTCCAGGGGAGGTAGAATATGACCACATATGAATAATAGTGATTTTTGTGCCACCTTTCTGACTTGGTCATGGCCCTATAGAGCATCATGATGCTCCAACAGGTGTGGGGTTACATCAGAAAGGGGCATGATAGTCCTTTTGCCCTACCATCACTGGTGTGTCCCCAGTCCCTCTGTATAGAAGCCTGGAGGGAGGTGATAATTAGGGGTGGGACACATGTTCTTTTTTTGTTTGTTTCCTTTTTTGGTTTTGTTTTCGGATCCCTGTTTTTCGGTGGTTTCGGTTTTCAGATTATGGTTCTGCTTATTTCCCCATTGAAGTCAATGGGAAATCTTGGCCTTAGTGAGAAGGGGAACTGGACCGAAGAATCAAAACACAGGCATCTGGGACAGGAAACCCCTCCCCCATCCTTAACCTCCACCACCCATCCTCTGAGGCCCAGACAAGTAAGTACATGCCATCTGGCAGGGCTTTGGGGATAGGGGCAAAGAGGGGCCCTGAGGGTGGGGATGTGGATCTCCACCCCCAGCCACCTAAGCTGGTAGTAGGCCCCGGGGTATGGGGAAGGGGGAGTTTGGACTCAGGTTCCCCTTCCCACTGAAGTCAATTGGAAGATTTCCCCATTAGAAAGATACAGAACTGGAATTCGGGAACTGTAATGGCCCGATTTTTGGACCCTTCAGTTTTAAACTAAAACATCCATTTTTGGACTGTTTCAGTTAAAACTGAAACTGAAATCCCCACCCTTAGATCCTATTGCTAGCCTCATTTCCAGGCTGTCAGTTGATCCCAGGGCTGGACTTGACTTCAGTTTCAGTGACTGAGCTGGTTTCTTTGGCTATCCAGTCAGCTCCAGAATGACTTCTTATGGTTCAGGGTCGCTAAGCAAGCTCTCAACCTCTTCCTCTTCCTGCCTGTTGAAGCCCAGAGGTGAGCTTCAGCCCCCTGAGTTAGCTCCAAACTTTGCCTCTCCCTGGTGGCCTTTTCTAACTGGAAACTCCTGCTCCTCACACCCCACAACTGGTCATATGACATTGACAGTCTGCACATGGGCTTATTACCTTTTAATAGGCCTCAGAAGACCAGTGCCAGGATGCTGGATAACTGTGGTCCTGAATCCCAAAAGGACTTACCAAAACTCCCTACCATATGAAGCAACACAGCAAACAACCTCGAACCAAAATTGATAGAACTGATACTAAATTTTGTTCCTTTTTTTCTTTATGCTTGAAACTCACATGTAAATTTTTGAAAGATGAGTGGAATTTTTTTACCAAAAGGATGCTAAAATTGTTTTTCTTTGGGGGTGGGAGGCTGAAATTTTATTTGTCTGTGAAATTTCACCCCAGCTGTAGTCTATGGCTGCGATCTGCAGTTGGTGTGCAATGCACAGATCATGCACACACTTTGGGTGAGCATGGTGCTGCCTCTAGTCTGCTACTGCCTGACTGAACTGCCACCCATGCCCACCTCTCTATCTTCCAAGCCACAAGGAAATGGCTTTGAATAGGGCTGCCCATTTGGTTTTTGGCAATGCACAATACAACACAAAAGCCCCCTTTGGTTCCAGTATTTGAAACACAAATGCCAGGGCTACGTATTTGGGTTCCAGGTAAACACAATTTTTTCCTGGAAAATGTGGTACCTGTGGTCTCAAACTGGGTCCCAGAAACTGTAACAGATATCCAACTATGAGACTTGCTGGTTTTTGACTCTCAGATTATCCATCTGGTTGGGGAGCCTGTGGTGAGCCCTTCCTGCCTGCAGGGGCCACTGCTGTCTCAGAACCACAATATCCAACATGGCAGCCTGCCCCGGCCCAACAGAACCCAGCCCCAATGAAGGAGAAATGGTGAGTTTTTGGCAGCCTCATTCACCCCTTTCCAAACCAATAACCCCCCCACAAACTAGTGAGCCCCCTGAGCAAGCCCCATGCTTCAGTCTCCCTCTCAAAGTCAGAAACCTCACCCCATGTCTAATTCCTTTGCCCCAAATTCAGGAATCCCTTCTCCAAGTCAGTGATCCCCTGAGCCAGTTCTATGCCCCATTCTCCCTCCCCAAGTTGCTCCCCATGATCCTGACCCATGTCCCTCTCCCACATCCACGAGCCAGCCCCAGGTCCCATTGTCCCCTCTCCCAAGCCAGCCACATACCTCACTCTCTCTCAAGCCAGTGAACTCCTGAGCCAGACCCATGCCCCATTCTATCCTCCCTCAGCTAACAACTTCCATACCAAGTCAGTCGTATTCTGCACCCTCCCCCAAATCAGTGCCCCCTTTTAAAAATTGGTAGTAGACTTAGCAAAATTTTTGACTGCATTTTCCTTTCCTTATAGGCCTGTCAAACTGGCAGAGCATCACTGCACTTCTAGACCAAAATAATACATGTGCAGAGATCCATGTTCACTGCATTTTCCATATTGGAAAAATATGCCCATCCAGCCCATCCATATTGGAAAATGCAGCAAAAATGGGTAGGTACAAATTCAAATAAACACAAATAAATACTTGACTCTATTCACAGCACACTGTGTGCATATGCAGTTGGAGTTTCGTTTGCATGTTGTGTGTGAATGGTGGATTGGAGTCTCTGATTTTTTTGGCTCATCGAATGTTTTCAGACAGACAGGGAGTGGCCCAGGGCCCTGGAGCAGACATGTGGGTTTCCCAAGGAGTAGCTGCATACCCCTACAGGTTTGGCGGCCTTCACATAGCCAGACTGGCATGTGGATGAATGATGCATGTGGGTAGAAAACACACATTCCCCCTGCCCCAAGAAAGTGCCAAATCAAGAACACACAGAAAGGCAGGGCAACCCCATGTCCTGCGCTGCTCACTACCCCACGCCCCAACCAGCAGCCTTCCCCTTGCCAGGAGCCACAGTTTTAGCAACCATAGCAATGGGACATGGCTGCAGCCATTAACCCTTAATTGCCCACAGATCCAGGAGCCGGGCCAGCCCCTGCCAAGCTGCACACCCCCAGGATAGCAAAGCGGGGCAGACAAATGCCAGTACCCTGCTCGGGACCCCATGAAACCTACACATTGCTGATGTCCAGGAGCAAAAGGCAGTCTTTATTAAGTGGCCAAATCATACAGAGAAAGGAGAAGGGAGGATGGAAAGGCATGGATGAAAGGAGCCGCAGTGTACACAGGCAGCAGAGTCCAAGGTGCATGGACAGCAAGCAGGTAACAGTTCAAACAGAGCCCCTTCTGATTCAGGGGAATTCCCCCCACCCTGTACACACAGTCCCCACTCAAATCTGTGGCCCTGGGACCCCATCACTTCCACCACCACCCCTGGAGCTCCAGGGACTCATGAGGGCCATTCAGACAGAGAGCAGCCCCATGTTTGTCTGTTGCCCCATGTTTGGATGACTTGTTCTGTGAGGTGTGCTCCTGGATCTTGCTGAGCTGCAGCCTGCTTTGTGTTGAACATTAGGGCTGTGCGAATGCAGTTTGGAAGTTCGGAGTTCGGACCGAACTCAAATAGTTCGGTTGACCGAACCGAACTTTCAAACCAAACTCGAATTCGACCAAACTGTTTGGTCGAATCTGAACCAATTCGGAAAGTCAAAAAACCTATTTTGAATGTATGAACTCAGTTCGGAAGTTTGGAATTTGACTGAACTCGAATAGTTCGGTCGACCGAACCAAACTTTCAAACCGAACCTGATTTTCTAACAGAATTGAATCAAACCGAATTTCCGAACTCAGTTCTGTTTGCACATCCCTATTGAACATCTGGCTGGCACTCTTCAGACAGACAAATAAACCCAGGGGTAACGGGGGTTTGTGTGGGCAAATATGGAGCTGCTCTCTACTGTTTGCACCCATTAGTCTTCTTTTCATCAGCTAGAGAGAGGGAGACAGGAATTTTTCTCTTTATTATTGTGCTTTTATTAGCTGGAAGGTTCGAACCTTCTTTTTTTCTGCCCATGATTAGTCAATTCTGGAGAGAGAAACCGGATTCACCAACCAAATTAATAAAATATTAATTCTATATGATTTAACTTATAATCAAGTGTGAACACCTTGATCATTCCAGGTTAAAGCCCTTAGCTGGAAATGGCTGAACTTAATGGTTTGATTTGTGTTATAGACAATGGCAAGCTCCCTCTACTTTATATATACACTTTCCTGTTCCTTGCTTAATCAGGGAACATGCAGGGTGATTGCAGTGTTGCTCATATTTTTCTCTAATTACCCATATGCATTTGGCAGAGGTTCCTATTATTTATAGTGTGGCATACACATGTAAAGCAGACTTGTGGTGCTCTGTTGTATTGTGACATTACCCACACAACGCTTCATCTAACAGAAATGTCTGAAATGGAATGAGCTGAAATTGGTAGTGGGTTAAGTATTCATGGTTATTATTTGTATTTTCAGATAGCCCCTTGAGTACCTGAATAATATCCACAACTGAAATGGGTACTTGCATATCCATCCCCCACTGCTGTGAAATGGCACAGGCCTAACAAGAAATGCTGACTTCCTTGCTACAATGTAAGGTTACCAACTGGGCTAACCCTACACATTCAGGTAGCCACCCCAAAGGGAAGAGACTCATCAGCATGTGCAGTTCAGGTATATCCCTGGGTTGCACAAAGTCAATGGTTAAAATTTGTTCTTCCAGGCTTATGGCAATTAAAGGACACCACGGAGGTGGAACTATACGAATTAGATTCCCTGTGTAATGTGTGGAGAGACACAAAGTATTATTGCCCACTACCGCTCCGGGAATACAAACAATGCAGACATAATGATGACTCATATGTGTGCACGGTTGATACCATGAAATTTGAGAAAACTCAGGTATACACCCTGGGACACAAGTGTTTTTATATTGCTGCTGAACCAAATATTACAGTAACATTAAATTCTATATTCTTTCAAAATATTCCTGACAATGGATTTATAGTGGTATGCAATGTTACCAAAATATCTATTGGCAATGATTCATGGACACTGCATACTAATGAATGGAAAAAAATATATGGGATAAGGACAGTTTCCAGTTGTGGAACATGTCTTTTGCATATTCAGCAGCAGCAATTCATAGGGCAATACAGGATACCCAAATGTTTCACACCAAAATACAAAGTTGAGCAAATACATTGGGCCATGCAGCTATAGTCTTAAAAGCAGAGGGAAAGAAAATCACGCAAGTGCTCACTGAAGTAGAATACACCACTAAGCACTCATTCTGGGAAAGCATTTTTGGATGGTCACTAGGGGTGGGAAACCGGTAGAATCCGGTATCCGATAATGCCGGTATCGGGCGTACCGGCATTATCGGATTCAGCCCGGTAATCCGGCCCCCGGTACCGGATTTCAGTGTACCGGTTTTTTGACACTGCAGCCATTTTTAAATGGCTGCAATGTCAAAAAATTTAAAGCCCCAGGAAAACTGTTTTAAAAAAAAAAACCCTCCCCGAGTCCAGGCTGTGCGGGTGGAAGGGGGGACACCCCCCACCCACCCTGCCCAGCCTGGCTTTTTGTTGTAAAAAGAACAGAGTGAGACCCCGAGGCGAGCCCCCCCCCAGCACCAGC
>QEPC01002275.1:463807-479121 GCA_003113815.1 Sphenodon punctatus | reverse complement strand
GGCAGGGAGGGCTGTGGCCAATATCTTTAAGCTGTCACTCTATCCCCAGAACCCACCGTCATGGTTCTGGGGTCATAATTCCTCGCACGGAGGCGATATCTTTCCACCGCATCAAGAAACAGCCACTCCAGCCCCAGGACCCGCTGTCAGGGTTCTGGGGCCAAGTTACAGGCAGGGAGGGCTGTGGCCAATATCTTTAAGCTGTCACTCTAGCCCCAGGACCCACCGTCATGGGTCTGGGGCCATCATTCCTTGCACGGAGGCAATGTCTTTCCACCGCACCAAGAAACAGCCACTCCAGCCCCAGGACCTGCCCTCAGGGTTCTGGGGCCAAGTTACTGGCAGGGAGGGCTATGGCCAATATCTAGAAGCTGCCACTCTAGCCCCAGGCCCCACCGTCATGGGTCTGGGGCCATCATTCCTCACACAGAGAGCCTTTTCCCAAACAGCTGAACCAAACTGAACAGGAGTGAATTGAATGGCTGAACCTGAACGCGACGAACAAACCGAACGACTGAACTGAATGGCTGAACCGAACTGGACCGAACCGACCAGCCAAACCCGAACCGTGATCTGTTTGCCCATCCCTACCAGTCCTCTGACTCCATATATCCAACAGAAGCTCAAGATCTACTCCTTCCAACCCCCACCCCCATCTAGAAAGGACCTCTTGATGAGAGGGGGGAGAGCTGAAGGGAAGAGGTGGGTTCAGCATGGATTTACATCATTCTATTAGCTGCTCCTGCTAGCCGATAGAATGCTAAGATATCAACTGAGTCTGCCCCCTCCCTCCTGCTCTCCCCTCCCATTCCTGAAAACTTGTGATAGGGAAGCTTTCCCCACTGAGCCAGTTGCCAGCCCCAGACAAGGTAAGAAAACTGGGCAGGAAACTGTGTGACTTCCTCTCCCTCCCCAATTTAATTTCTCCAGGCTGGGAGACTAGTCTGGGTGTGCTGGTGTGGCACTTTTACCTCCCCTCTCCCAAGACTCCCTTCCTCCTCCCCCCAGATTGATGAACTGTGGTGATGGGGGCCTGATTCAGAAGAACTGAGATTTTGAGTGTTTCTACCGGTTACAGTAGCTCTCTGCTTTACTTATATCTCAAGCTCCTCCACAACAACATGACTTGTAAACTGAGTTTCATTAAAGTGAACTGAGACAATTGAATTGGGTCTACAGAAGAATACCAAAAGACTGCTCAGAAAGCTGTTATCAAGAGGAGACATTTTCAAAGGCACAAAGGACTCTTAGTAGATGCCCAAACTCCACTCACTGGTAATGGAACTTTGTCAATAAATTGCTCTTTGTGCCTTTGAAAATCTTCCTCCTAGTATTTTCATAGAATCATAAGGTCTTTGGAAGGTACGTCAAGAATCCTTTAGCTCAAACCACCCCCTCCAAGGCAGGGTGTCCTATACCTAGGGTGGCCATTCCTCCCCTTTAAAAGAGGATGCTTATGAAAAATACATGTTGCAGGGTTGCAGTGGTTCCAGTGCAGCCCTGCACCATGTATTTTTTCATGTGTGTTCTTTTAAAGGGGAGATATGGCCACCCTACCTATACCTGCAACATTGCAGGTACTGTTGTTTAATGAAAACATCCAAGGCTGGAGATTCCACAGCCTTCCTGGACAACCTATTCCATTGCCCAGCTGCTCTTACAGTTAAAAAGTTTTTTTACCCAAATATTTAACTGAAATCTACTTTATATTATTTTAAATAAATTCTACCTTCTTGGAAGCTAATACCTTCTTGTAACACTGCCAGTGCAGAGTCATTCAGAGAAGCATATCCATCTAGAGTGCTAGGTACTCTACTGCCACATCATCCCCACTTCATTTTGAGGTTGGCAGTCATTAATTCGTACAGTACTTTTGCTGTCTCTTTCACAAGTCCCTTAATGAGATAGGCGAACAGCTGCTCCATGTCTCTGTGAGTGTGAAGAGACAGGAAGCAACATCATGAATGCCACTGCAGTTTCTGTGTTATGCTTTGCAAATGACATTTTCTTCTCTCCACTTCTCATCTCATCCCATTTGCTGTCATTAAGCTTCCCTTTGATCAGGGTATTTTTTATACATTGTGTCCTTTCACTCGGTGCATGGGTGGCAACATTTTTGCTCCGTAACTCAAATGCAGCAGTCTTTCTTCAGTACTGAGTAGCACAGTCCCTCTTCTGAAGTACATGTATCATGTAAAGCTGAATTTGTGATTCAGTAGCTACAACTGACCTGCCACTTCTGTCTTCTTCTCACACTTCATCTGTATGAGGCTCACATGGTGAGACTCTGTGATTTGGCTGAGGCTTATACCGACAATCATCATAGCTTCACGGGGGGAAAATATAATTTGTTTTCTTGTATTTTAAGAGGAAGTCCTTGTGAATGTGTGTATGTATATTCACTCTAAACAGGAAGTCAGAAAGATGGGAGTCTGGAGAAGGATTAAATATATTGAATTAGAGCAAGTGAGACAGCACAATCCTCAAACACTTTTAGTGCAGGTTGTCGTTAGCTCTAACTTCCAACACAAGTCCCATTGAATTGAATGGGACTCACATGCGCACTAAGGTGCCAAGGCGCTGGTGCCAAATACTAGCTTGGGGATCATGTGGCTACTGGAAGGATACCCCAGTTTTGCCTCAGAGTTCCCTTTTTTGTTTTAAAGTGAGCACTTTCTCGCATTCTTTACCATATGGCAGCCCTTACAACAGCATCCATGGCTTCATAGGAAAACAGACACCCCCCACCCCATTGTGTCACAAGTGCAGTGGGACAGGTGGAGACAAGTTTCCTTTTTAGCCATTAATTTGATGGTAACTTTTGGATTATTTGGAGATAGCTTCTCAATGAAGGACAATCAGTTGCTAGGGGTGGTGTGCTTTAGTCTGCTAGAGGGCAGTAGGCCAAGAGACAGACTATGTTAGCAGGAAGTTGGAGAGATGTTGTAACAGAACGGGAAGGAAGGAACCTAAAGTAACTGTATGCCAAAGCACATACAGCGGCGCGCTCACCACTGGCCCCTAGGATCATTAGTAGAGCTGAAATATCTGTGGCAAATTTTGTATCCAGTAAATTCTCTCCCTTTGAATTGGGTTCGACAGAGTGGACAGGAAGCACTATTTGTTTCCATTTAGTTTGCTCATTTGGGGTATTTGTTTCGGTTACATTTCAGTACAGTTGCTTCCTGTACTTCATTCTCTTCATTTCAGTCTTTCAATCACTTTGGTCTTTTGTTCACTTTGTTTTGATGCTACAGTACTCATATTGAGCAAAAAATAGTTTTGATATAGCACTAAATAACACGGTCTAGGCTCCACAAATCTGAAAGACCTCCTCCTACCCTATGCTCCATTGCAACCACTGAGGAGTCCGACAGCCGGGAATGTCCTCTTGCATGTACCACCAGTGCATCACATCCATACTCCAAGGGCACACTGAGAGGCATTCTCAGTGACTGCTCCATAATTATGGAACTCCCTTCCTTTGAGTTCCATGAAAGCCGAAGTCTAAGCATTTAAGACATTTAAGACCTAAGGCAATTTAAGTCTTTTTTAAATTTGGCCAAGCATTTGTTAAGCAGGGATAAGGCTTGGAGATGTTGGAGGAAGGGGATTTTTATATATTTCTTTGATATGTTTTTTAATATGTTGCAATTTCCCCTCAATCCTTGGGATGGGGTGGCATGTAAATTTAAATAAATAACTGAATAAATAAATAAATTGTCCCAAAACAAATTACAGTGCGCAACCTTGTTATAACACATGCAAGTTCAGTTATAATGCGGTGTGAGGCATGGCTCCCAACATATTCTCAAAAATGTGTCATAAAAAAATGCAGCAGACCTGGTTTTTCAATTAAAAGCACAATTTGGCCATTCAGTGCATCCAAAGGGTGAAAGCAAAAGTGATGGCGGAGTGCCGTCATCACAAACTGCTCCAGACTGGGAAGCTGCTAGCATCTTGGTCAGGTTCAGCCACAAAACAAACATTCATGTGGCTGGATTGGTGGGGAGCAGGGAACCACAAACTGTGCAGTCACCACCTCCTTCATGACGGGCAGTCATGGTGGCCAATGATAGGTACCGTGGCAGCTGGTCATGGTGGCCACTCTGGACCGGGTTGGGAACAGCAGGCTACAACATGATAGCCCACTTGGGCCCAGTCAAGCAGGCTGTTTCCTGGGCACGTTGGCAGCCAGGTTGTGATCCTGGAGGTCTCTGGGATCACAACTCAGGCTAGCCACCAACACACACAGGAGAATTCCACACCAAACATCTGGACTGCCCCCAAGAAATGTGACGTTGGGCCGCAGGCCAAAGCAGGTCCAAGCAGGCCACCATCACATTTGTTAACACCCAAAGATGCAAGATTTAAGCATCATCCTTGTTCTACGGAATGAATTTGGCATCTGATCCAGCTTGGCAATTCCAATGATCCTACTCATATGCTTGAATTTAAGAATATGCTTTAGAATTCTGCAGGGTCAACATCTTTTTGGATTGAGCCATTCCTCATTTTATGGCACAGACATTTGCGTCCAAACATGATCAGTATTTATTCTTTCCAACTGTATAGGTGCAATCCTCAGTCACTAAAATCAATGGGAGCTGAGCCACTGACTTCATTGATGACAGGTTAGCACCCAGCATATGGTGATGTCATTTACTGGAGGTGCCATCAACTGCTCAACAGTTATTTCATTACTTCCAGAAACAGCCTTTACTGGCTCCTTCTCTGACCGCTTAAATTAATATAGATACAGAGCAATACCCCATGTCACATGTCCTTGTCATTAGCACTCTTTTTTCTTCTCTGTTATTGATGTCTATATCCTGTCCTGGGAACAAGACTTGTGATTCTGTATGTGTGTGTCTAGAAGAAAGGGTGTGTGTTTGGGGGGGTGGGGTGGGGTGAAAACCTAATTGTATATCATTAAAATAATATAATTCTTTCCCCCCTTGGCAAGCTACAGGCAATGTACAGTGCCTCATTGGAATTTGGTACAGCTGGCTTTGCCTGGAACGGGCAGGGCTCTACGGCAGGTGCCGCCATGCAGTCTTTTGACACACAGTGTCAGTAATTAAGTGTACAATTAAGAGGATGTCTGCAATTAAGTTCAATCACTCAGTCAATCAGATCTGCATTTCTAAAAGGCTTTCATCCTAGCCTGTTCCAGAGGGGTGTGCATAAAGAAATGTGCACAAAACACCATGTTACTTTTTGCTGAAAGCTTACATCAAAGAAAGGGTTATTGGTTCATTCTGGGCAAAGGAAAGAGATCTGAGGGTTGAGAGGAGAATTATATTATTTTTGTGGAAATTAATTTGCATCCTATTAGTAAACATCAGGGCTGGCTTCAGGAGTATGCAGACACCTAGAGCAGCAGGTTTAACAGACCAGCAAAATTTACCAGGAATGATCCATCCCAGGGCTAGATCCAGGCAAGTGCAGAATGAGCACAGGGATCCATGTGTTGGGGGGAGGGGTGCTAACAGCCTCTCCCCCCCACCCCAACACATAGGGTCATTAAACTTAAAATGACAACACGAGTGCAAAATGCGCTGGTGTAAAATATGGGTCCACAGAGTCTCAAATATGGGGAGTCCTGGGCCATGGAGAGCCAACGCAGTCATGCAGGAGGGGGTCTCCAACACATCGGGCCCAAAAATAAATTAGAAATAACATCATATAGGTAACATTTGGGCCTGCAATGAAGGGAGCCCCAGCACCGAAGGGAATGTTATGTTTAAGTGAACCTCAAATATTAATCACGACAACATTTTCCTTTTTCTAATAGGTCAGCTGTTGTGTGTCTACCAAACATTTCTAGTGGAAGGGGGCCTAGACCACCATTCTGCACAGGGCCCCAACTTCCCTGGATCGGGAAGCAATCCCTCTTCTGTCCACTAAGCATGCTCCCCGCTCATAGAAGGAAATGCTGCTGGAACATTTTGTCACTCTCTTAAATTTGCTGCCCTACACACCCACCTACTTCCACTACTCCTAAAGTCAGCCCTCTTAAATTCACTGCTAGGGGCGTGTGTCACTCCCTTCTCTAAGACTCCTTCTTTTCACTGCTTCTCTCACTGCTTGTTCCTCTTCTCTCTTTACTCCCATCTTCTCTTCTCTGATGTTCCCCTTGCAAACTTCATTTTTAAACTGTTATATTTGCTTGTAGCATCTGCTTTAAAAGGGCGTCCAGTCTTGAATTGAAGAGTGCAGGTCATGAGGAATACAGCAGTGCCTCCACCAACATTTCCCCCCTAGTGCTTATTTCTTTTTTTCTAGGCTGCCCCTCTTGCAAACAGTGACTTGGGGCTGCGTACAATATACATAAAAACAACAATAAGAACAATATAAAATACAAGTTAAAACAATCTCAACAGTCTGTCATTAAACAATTACCCATCCCACTAACCCATCCCTCCCTCTAACCCCCCTGCCTCCCCCCCACCCCCAATACCTGGTGGAATAACCAGGTCTTACACTGCCACCAGAAAGCGAGGAGATCCAGGCTAAGGCAGATCTCCACTGGTAACGCATTCCACAGCGATGGTGCGGCTGCTGAGAACACCCTCCTGTCCATGTGGACCCACCAATACCATGGGATCTCCAGAAGGGCACTCCCAGATGACCTCTAGGGCTGCTCAGGAGCCCAGGGTATGAGGTGGTTCCTCAAGTGGGGCCTAGGCGGTGTTGGGTTTTAAAGGTCAACACCAGCACCTTAAATCGGGCCCAGAAGACAATAGGCAGCCAGTGTAATGCCTGGAGCACCAGACTAATGTGCTCCCTGCAGCCCAGCCCACTTAATAGGCATGCCATCGCATTCTGCACCAGCTGCAGTCTCCAGACCATCACCATGGGCAGCCCCATGTAGAGTGCATTACAATAGTCTACCCTCAAAGTGTTGAATGCATGGATGGTGGTGGTGAGATCAGCATCTGAGACATTTGGGTGGAGCCTCTTCACCAGATTTAATTGGTGAAAGGTGCCCCTGGCCACAGTCAACACCTGGAAATCCAGGTGTAGCTGCCAATCCAAGAGCACACCAAGGCTCTGCACAGGTGGAACCAATGAAGGATGGAAACACCCCCCCCCCTCAATAATGGGGGCTTCCACCTCACCTAGAACATTTATACCACCCGTCAGCATCACCTCTGTCTTGTCAGGTTTGCGTTTCAATCTGCTCAACCTCATCCAGTCCCCCACAGCGACCAAACACAGGGATAGCAATGAGACCACAGGGCCTGGGTCAGATGAAAAAGATATGTACAGATGGGTGTCATCTGTATATTGCTGACAGCGCACCTCACAACTGCATACAACCTCCCCAGGCAGCTGCATATATACATTGAATTGGAAAGGGGACAGAATGGAACCCTGCAGGACCCCACATGGGAGATCACCAGGGGATGATGTACAATTCCCCAAGATCACCTACTGAGATCTTTCTGCCAGGTAGGAATGGAACCATTATAAAACGGTACTGTCCAGCCCAGCCAGGTCCCACAGATGAGTCACCAACATCTTGTGATTCACTGTATCAAATGCCGCTGATAGATCTAATAGAACCAGAAGGGTCATATGACCTTTATCCAGCTCTACCAGGAGGTCATCAACCAAGGCCACAAGTGTGGTCTCCGTGCTGTAACCTGGATGAAAGCCAGACTACATGGGATCCAGAAAACTGGTGTGATCAAGATGCGCCTGCAGCTGCTGGGCCACTACCCATTCAATAACCTTCCCAAAAAAGGAAAGTTAGAGACAAGTCGATAACTCGCTGGGGCACCAGTGTCAAGTGATGGTTTCTTCAGAAGGGACTGGACCACTACCTCCTTGAGGCAGTCCAGCACCAAACCCTCCTGAAGGGAGGCGTTGATCGCCCCATCCAGCACTGGCCTCAATGTCTCCATGATGGCCTTAACCAACCAGGATGGGCAAGGATCTAGTTCAAAAGTCATAGCCTTCACAGACCCCAGCACATCCACTGCCTCGGCAGGTGTCACCTCTTCCACTCTTCAACAAATATGCCTGGTGTCTATTTTAAACTGTCACCATTTTATGTCCCAGCCACTTCTCTTCATGACTTCCTCTTTTAGATTAAAGGGTCCTTGAATACCAAATACTTCCTCTCAGACAAGGAATGTAATGGAACTGGTCAAATGTCAACACTGAAATCTCCACAATTTCAGGAATGAAATCTCAAGCCAGGTCTAGTACTTCTGCCTGCACTATGATCATTCCTCCTCTTAACTTTCTTTTTGATATTGTGATCTCTTGATGTCACTTGCCGCATGGCTTGTTTTCCAGCTCATGAATCTTTCCAATAGCAATTCTTTGCAGCCTTTTGAATTTTCAATACTCTTTTAAAAATATAGGCATGAAAACTGGACTCAGAAGGATTTGGCAATGCTGGCATTGCCTGTTTATACCTCCCAACATTTTGAGCAGCCAAAAAGAGAGTCCTGTCACCTCAGCAAATAAGCTCCACCCTCCAGTGAATGAGCTCCACCCATCTTGCATTTACATGCACACACCTCCCAGCATTCTAAATGCATAAAGAGGGGCAGAGCTTTCCTGTTTATCATTCCACTTAGTTAGATTATCATCTCCCCATTGACCTCCTAAGTGCTTTCCCTTGGAGACAACCAGAAAAGAGGTGCCTGAGACTTGGATAAGGGTCTCTTTATCGCTTTCTCCTGAAAGATGGATAGTGGGACTCAGCACCAGAAAGAAGGACCATTCCTCCTAAATAAGGACTGTCAGGAAGTATGCCTGTCATTCATTCACTAGCCTTAGCTTTACAAGATTGTAAATAAAAGAAAGTATTAAAACAAATAAAAGACAGTATTTTTTCACACAACGCACAATTAACTTTTGGAATTTGTTGCCAAGGCCAGTAGTATAGCTGGGTTAAAAAAAATGATTGGATAAGTTCTTGGGGGATAGGTCCATTAATGGCTATTAGCCAAATAGCTTGGGGGAATATAACCTCTGACTGCTGGGAGCTGGGAGTGAAGGGCAGGGTTGGATCACTCCATTGTGACGTTTTGGGTATATTTGTTGGCATGTTCTGACATGCCCTGGGCAGCCTGAAGATGCATAAATGTTTAAAACCAGCAAAAAGGTCTTGTAAAGACATACGGCCAATAACCTTGCATTGAGCCTGAAAGGGTGGCTCCCTAATCAGATCTAGTAACCATGGTGTCTTAAAATTGTTTGTTCTTTTGGACCAAATCAGTGATAACTCAGACGATGATGTCAAGAAAGCTGTTTTATTAATAAAAAGCATACAAAAGGTAAATAAAAGCTTCTCACATCCCTTTCTGCAAGCCAGGGAATCCCAACAATGGCTGCGAGATGATCCCCGGGTAGGCCGCAGGTTCTGCTGCGCCTCAGCACATCTGCGAAGTGGCCAGCAGTGAAGTTCCAACGCTGGTCACTGGTTTTTCTGTCTTTATACTATTAACTTTTGCAAACCCACTATACAAACACTGTGCATGTGCTAAGCAGTTCTAACTATTGCAGGTGTGCCTCGCCCCAGCCTGAGTCATTTCCAACTCCCAATTAAGCAAGCTTAGTAGCAAGGTTACAAGCTGATAAGGAAACTCAAAACACTACATTCCCAGCCAGCTTTGGTACCCTGCAAAACAACTATTATGGGCTGTACAAAGCAAGCTACCAAAAAGTCATGCATACAGCTTATAACAAACAAGGTGGATTCCAAAGGAAGAGCAGGCCGCATAAGACATATAAGTGTCCCTAACTGGCTCCACCAGTATACAATGGGTCTTCCACAATCTTTCACTACACATGGGCACTTCCCTGGCTTGAACCTCCCAAGGAGCCCATTCATACCTCCCAAGGAGCCAAGATTTAATCACCATTCTTGACTCTCCCTCTCCTCTTTTGTTCACCATTGCCTTTTCCTCAAGCTATCCTGTGCTGTATAAAAGACCCTACAGTTTGTACAGTGCTTTAGAACCAACTCAGCTAGCTAGAAGGGTCTGTGTTGCTGGTTCTCCTGGACAGGGTCAGATATGGATCCACTGTCCCAGTTCCAGTCCTTTAAGCAATGAAAGCCTAAGCCTAATGACCCAATCCTGAGAGTGTGTTTTCTAGTTTTCAACGTTGTTTGTCACGTGTGTACGGCAGCACCCCTGAACTTCTCAATACAAGAGGTTACAATATCTTCAAAGTGATGGAGATTGGTCACTGTTGGAGGCAGGATATTGGGCTCAATGGACCATTGGTCTGACCAAGTATGGTACTTCTTATGGTCTTATGTAGTAGAATCACCAAGGTGTGAAAACAGTACTGGTCTTATCAATGCAGCATACAGAGGTAGAATTACTTGTTACTCCTACTCCAGCTTCATTGGTAATACACGTAAGGCTCTCATTAGTTGATTTTGGGATCTCATGGTTAATTGTTTCCCCCCCTGTGGCCTCTTGAAGGCTTGTGTTTAGCAGCTTTAGACATTTTGCCATCCTTATCCATTTGAAGACTGGGCCATGGCAGGCCTGCAAGCTGGTGATTTTCTGAACTCTTGTAAAGCTAGGGCTAGTGAATAAATGCCAGGCAGTGACATCTTATGTAATGTAATGTAATGTAAATTTTATTTGCGTGGCCATAAGGTCATTGCATAACATAAAAGAAAAACATACACATATGAACAAATACAACATAAATGGCCGTAGCCATCAATACAGTAAAACAACAAGAATAAGAAAAAGAAAAAGGAAAAATATTCTACCACTAAAATAAGTGGTCACCATGCCAACATGATTCTAAAACTTTGCTAAACCATCCCTTGAATACTACTCACAGCTACACAATTCCACATCATCCCCAATCACAATCGATGGGCTGGCTACTGGGAGAAACTTAAAAAACCTATCCCTTCGAGCAAATGCCTGCACCAGAAAGGCCGACACCGCGGCCGATAATTTATAATTGGTGTCGGCAAGAAATATACGTAATAATTCAGAAGGGGCTCTGCCAGGAAATTTATCCATGTATGGAGACAAAAACTGTGCACGAGGTACACTATATAACTGGCAAAAAAATAAAACATGGGCCACTGTTTCAATCTCTAGATGATCAAAGGGACAAAGCCTATCCCCAAGGGAGATTCCCGCAAAACGGCCCTCAAGCAGACAAGTGGGCAAAACATTAAGTCGAGCACCAAAGAAAAGAGAAAGTCTCCTAACAGAGTATGAGGAGGCCAGATAAGGGGCCATGACCCCAGGATTTGGAACCACGTATTTATAGTGAGCCAACGAGGCAAAAGCCCCAATAGCTGCTCGATCCTCCTGGAATCCAATGTCCTTAACCCTAACCAGGGCCTCCCTTCGTGCAATAGAAAAATGCGCCCTTTTCAGATGTTCAATCGAGAGGCCCCAGCTGGCGACTTGCTTTACCACCAACTTGGTCCAGGGCGCAACAAAAGAATCCAGGGGGATTAAAGCCAAAAGCCCCAACTGCTCACCTTGATAAAGACGGAGCCACAGTTGCACTGCTTGACACCATGCAACCTTATTCCAAGCCAGCTGCCCAAATTCGGATCTAATAGCTGCTAGAGGAGTCCCGTTAGGAATATGAAGCAGGGACCTATACAATTTGGCCTGCAAGGTGTTAAGAGCAGCAGGGAAATTAATAGCCCAAATGGCCCCCCCATAAAGAAGCTGGGCACGAACCTTAGCATCGATAGTTCTTAAGGCATGTACAAGACTACCATGCCCTTTCCTGTGGAACAGGCGGGAAATCGCTGCCGCCGTGCCCTTAACTTTGTCAAATGCCAAATCCCGATGCCGTGACCAACCCAATGAGGAATGGAACAAAAGACCCAAATACTTATATGATTGTACCTGGGCAATAGGATGTGCATCAATATGCCAAGGGTAAACTTTCTTGGATCTCCCAAATACCAAAATTTTGGTCTTTTTGTGGTTAATCGTTAACCTGTTGTCTCTGCAATAGTCTGAAAGCTCACGCAGTTGCCTATCCAATCCCACCTTAGTTTGGGATAGGACAACCGCGTCATCCGCATAGAGTAAACATCCAACAGCATGTGAAGCCAACTTTGGTGGAAAAAATTCAGGACGAGACATCCTGGGGATAAGGTCATTCAAAAACAAATTAAACAACGAAGGGGCCAGGATGCAGCCCTGTCTCACCCCCGAGAAAATTGGGAGCCAATCTGTCAGATGTCCCTGGTGAGAAAGTCTAACCGCCAGGCTGGAATCCGCATGCAGAAGGCGAATAAGAATAAGGAGCCTTCTATCAATGGACAGGGCAGCCAATTTGTCCCACAAAAGCTCCCTGTCCACCGAATCGAAGGCAGCCTTCAGGTCAACAAATGCACAATACAATTTAGTATTGGAATTAACATACTTCCCAGCCAGATGGTAAAGCACCAGGCAGTGGTCCAAGGTTGACCTATCTGCCCGAAAGCCAGCCTGCTCTTGATGCAAAATATGATCCTCTGATATCCACCCATTAAGCGATAGTAGCAGATGTTTGGCATAAAGTTTGGCCAAGGTACTCAATAAGCTAATGGGCCTATAGTTACCTGGCCTGGTCCTCAATCCGCCTTTGTAAATAGGTACAATTACAGCCCTACCCCAACCCACAGGAAAAACACCTGTCAAATCCAACTGAGTGAACAAAGAGGCCAGAAAAGGAACCCACCAATCTGCATAATTCTTAAGGAGCTCAGATGGAATAAAATCAAAGCCAGGGGCCTTACCAGTCTTAAGAGACTGGATAAGCGCTGTCACCTCCGCCTCTGTCACCGGGGGCCAAGGGGGAAGATCCTGCAATTCCAAAGCTGGTGCCGCCACAGTTGGTTGCACTGGAAAAAGAGCTTGGAAATGCAGCACCCAGTCCCCGCCCGAAACAGGCAGAGACCACATCTTATGGAAATTACCAAGAGACCCATTAAGGATCCGCCAGAAGCCCCTGGCATCTTTCTCCCTGGCAGCTTTAATCAGGGAATCCCATAGTTTAACTTTGTGGGCTGCCTTCTTGAGTTTAATTAACTGCCGATACTCTCCCTTGAGCTTATGGAAATCATAAGGCAACTCAGCCATCAGCCCTCTCCTATATCTTTTGTAAATAAGTGCTAACCTACTCTTCAGCCTCCTACACTCTTTATCAAACCAGGGAGCCCCTTTACCCGTTCTTCTCCCAAACACACCAGATTGACCCGAAGGCTGGACCAAATTGGGCTTTAGTAGAGCCATGAGCTCAGCATAAACCCCCATCACATCTGTCTGGGCTGTGGGGCAGATAACTGCCCTCCTCATTTCCAGGCAGTGGGGGGAATATAAAACTATCCCCAAAGCCTCATTTAGCTCATTAGTCCAGGGTCGCCTAACCGACCCAGGGCCCTCCCCAGACACGCTAACCCCACTACCCATACTAGCCCTAATTACATCCCGATTCAACACCAACAACAAAGGAAGGTGATCACTATGAATTTCTTGGCCCACAGCGAAATTACTTAACTGAGGGATCAAGTTGGGGGAAACTGCCACATAATCGACCACACTTCTCCCTTGGTGGGATACAAAAGTGAATTCTCCATCAAGGTCCCCAGGAAAAGCCCCATTTAGCACTTGCAAGTTAGTGTTGGAAATAAGTGAGGCCCACTGGATACCCGATGCATTGATAACTTTATCCTTAGAGCATCGATGCAATATCCCAGATCTTACAGGGCTTAATGAGGGACAGTGGGCCAATAGCACCTCCGCGCTAGCACCCAGTCGGGCATTTAAATCACCCGCAAGGATGACAAACGCAGTGGAGTATTTACCCTGAAGGGCCTGGATAAACTCCTCCAGCTGGGACCAAAAGTCTTGTCGGAAACTAGCAGCATTAGCAGGCGGGACATAAACTAGGATAAAAATATATAGTTTTTGGGCATCTTATTGAATCCCCATCTCTGCTACCATGTGACCTTCAGACTCTGACTTTTCACTCTTTCCTTGACCCATCTCTTTCCTCTGATTTGTTTGGTTAAGGTTGTGCAGCCAGTGATATCAGAGATGGGGATGTTAGTATTACAGCTCTGGGAGAAGACATGCAAAATCAATCAGTTCCAAGTGTCATGTCCCCTTAGGCTCTGATGACAAAACTCATTTAGGGCTGGGTCTTTCTAAGCAGAGATCGGTGCTAGATTTCCTTCTCTTTAATTGTAAGGTTTGCTATGTGTCTAATTAAAATTAATGTGGCATTGTTAATGAGCCCGAAAATGCAAATATGTGGGTTTCTTTTGGAAAGAAGGCAGGGGGAGGGGTTGCTTTCTTAGTGCAGAGACATTCTGGGTTAAAAGAGCTCCTTTGCTGGCTGGTTTAATGAAACAGCTTTGAGCAACAAGAAGTCTGGCAGTATGGACAAGGGGGCTTCTAATGGTTGAGTCAAGCTCATAGAAATGATAATGTTGGCTTTGGGTAATGCAGCTGTTCCCAAACTTTCTGCCTCTGTGACCTTATTTTGAGATTTAAACATAATCCTATGACCCTTGATATCAAAAAGACATGCACAGTATATGAAAGATCAAATGGATTACTGATCTCATCTGCAGGTGGAATGAGCCCTGTTTCCTTTTTTATTTTAGATCTCTAGCCCTTGCCTTTTCTCGTCAAAAAATCGCACATAACAGCTCATGGGTTACTTTTGTATCCCAAGCAGTTTTTCGCCTGTGGCACAAAAAGTTGGCCAAGATTTTTACTTTTTATCAAGTTGTCCTCACAGTCAATGCCCTGCACACACAGACACACACAGACACATGAGACAATCTCTTTTATGGGGAATATTTGAACAACAAGTGCATAACCAATAACCCGCCGAAGTCTATTTCTTGTTTACAAGCATCATTTTTTATTCAAACTGTAGAATATTGATTTATTAAACATTACCTATGTATCTAGAAAAATATCAAAACCATTAAAGACAGAAAAAAATATATTAAACCTTTAAAATCAATTAACATACAACTTAGAAAATATACAAAACTGTAAAAACTCAATGTAAAAATGAATTGATTTGTAAATCAAACAAATCTACAGATATTTGGTCCTAAATGCATTTCTCACACCTCAACAATAGGGATGTGCGAACACTGGGGGGTTTGGGGTTCGGCCTGTTTGGGGTTCGGCTGAACCCAAAACTGTTCGGTTCGGCCTGTTCGGCCCAAACAGGTTTGGGGGGGCTAAACCTGTTTGGGAAGGGGGTGGTGGTTTTTCCTCCCCCATCCAGGCTGCGCAGGTGGAAGGGATGCCAGGGACCACCTCCCCCCCCCCCCCCCC
>QEPC01002275.1:414611-453390 GCA_003113815.1 Sphenodon punctatus | reverse complement strand
CAGGGTGGGGGGAGGAATCACATACCTGGCTGCTGCTCCAGCGGTCCCCAGTTGCCCGGGATGCCGGCAGAGGTGGTGGTGGTGGGACTTTTACCTTGCTTTAAATTGCCCACATGTCCTGCTCCTCGGGAGCCAGGATGTGCGGGCAATTGAAAAGCTAAAAAAAATTAAAAAGTTCCCTGTCTTGCTGCTCCCCCCCCACTCTGAGTAGCAGATTTGGGGGAGAGCGGCAGCGGCAGGGATGCGTCTGAGGCTGGTGGCACGCTATTGAGAGGCCAGGAGAGCACAACAGCATGCCGCCAGCCTTGTCCCTGACTCCATGTGCGGCTGAGGCAGGGAGCAGTGCACATGCGTGTTGTTTCCTGCCTCAGTCACCCGGCCCAAAGCTTCTCACCTGGGGTTTTCATCAAGTGCCCAGGCGAGAGGTTCCATTGCACCATTAGGCGTAATGGAAAAGGCTAGCCCCTCCCTCCACAGCATGTCCTATGCATGCTGTGGACTAAGGGGCTCAGTCCCCCAAATCGCCTTTTCAATAGAAAACGCGGTTTGGGCGGCTGAGCAGCTCAGCCTTTTTTTCCCTTCCGTGACCCACTCTCAGAGTGGCTCTGAGAGTGGGTCCCGGAAGGGAGATAGATCACTGACAGCAGCAGCAGTCTCTGAAGCAGAAGTCAGAGGCTGCTGCTGCTGTCAGAAGCAGCGGTGCGGTTTTTTTTTTTAAAAAAGTAGACGGCGCGGAGGGTGTCCCCCACGGCGCTAGGGGGACAGTGCCCCAAACATCCTGGGGGGGGGAACCGCACCTGATTGTATTCTTCTTGAGTGAATGTCCCTTGCTAGCCTGCATTTTTGTGCACTGCTTGGTTGGCATAATGATACAGTGGGTGCACTCACTGCTGATGGTGGGACTCTGACCTTGCCACTGTCATCTATGCCTTCATCACCTCGAGGCTGGATTACTTCAACGTGCTCTACATGGGGCTGCCCGAGAAGCTGGTCCAGAGGTTGCAGCTGATGCAGAATCCTGCGGCCCGTCTCCTTATGGGGGCGGGTCGCAGGGAGGGCATGACACCTGTGCTCCGGACTCTGCACTGGCTGCCTATAAAGTACCAGGCCAGGTTCAAGGTGCTTGTTTTCACCTTTAAATTCCTTCAACGCCTGGGCCCTGATTATCTGAGGGACCTCCTCACTCCCCATGTGCCCATGCGACCCTTGAAATCATCCGTGGGAGACTTTTTGGAGGTTGCCCGGGCGAGGTGGGTGGCCACTGTTGTTAGATCTTTTTCGGTGTCGGCCCCTGTGCTGTGGAATTTGCTCCTGGTGGAGGCTCGGTTGCCCCCCACTTTCCTGCTTTTTCGGCGTGTATGTAAGACCTGGCTGTTCCGTCAGGCTTTTAGCAAGGCGGTAGGGGTGGGGTGGGGTGGGTTTCCCCACATATTGTATTTTTAAATTGTTTTTTTAAAAATGTATATTGTTTTTACTGAATGTTGTTCGCTGTCCCGGAGGGGTGGGATATTAATTAATTAATTAATGCTGTGGGTGCACTACTGTTTTTTGTTTTATTTCTGCATGCATTTGCATTTTTGGGGGGTTGTCTTGTGGAGCTATTGTCCCACTCTTGCTAGCCTGCTTTTCTGGGTAGTGCTTTTCTGGGTAGTGCTTTGACTGTGGGCTCAAGAACTTTGCAACAACTTTCTGAAGTTTCCGAAGTTTCTGAAGTTTTCTGACGTTCTGTGCTTTGGCCTCCAAAGTCCTCAATTTCAGCAAGAACACTGAATTGCCTCTGAGTACTCGGGCCAACTATTTGAAACTTCAAAAATCGATCAAATTACCCTGAAGTACTATTCAGTTCAGCCCTAATTGAAACTCACGGTTTCCAATATCATATGTATGCTGATGACACACAACTCTTTCTCCACTCCCGTACTCTTCCCTTCCATCCAGTCTTGTATCACTGACTGTCTCTCTGACATATCTCCTTCGCTGTCTCACCATCAACTCAAGCTTAATATGGCCAAGACTGAACTCTTCAATTCCCCCCAAAAAATTCCCTCTTAATTTCCACTGAGGGAATCATCATCTGGCTTGTCCCTCAGGTGTGTAGTCTGGGACTGATTCATCTTTGATTCCTCCCTCTCCTTTATGCCTCAGATCCATACTGTTGCCAAATCCGGTCACTTTGCTCTGTATAATATTGCTAAAATCTGGCCCTGCCTTACTGTTGCCACCACAAAAACATAGTCCACGCTCTAGTAATCTCTTGCCTTGACTACTGTAACTTCCTCCTTACTATTGCCCCTGCTCTGATCTCACCCCCTTCATAGATTCAATGCTCTGGTGCCAACATCATGCACCTTGCCCATCGCTATGACCATGTTCAACCCCTCCTCTCTGCCCTACACTGACTCCTTCTATGTGAACGCATTCAATGCAAACTTCTAGTCTTCACCTTCAAGGCTCTTCATGGCTTTGCTCTCTCATATCTCCACTCTTGTATACAGCCACACTCCTGCCCAGAAGATTCGCTCCTCCTCTGCCCTCATCCTCACCTGCTCAAGACCCTCTTGCTCCACTAAACATCTTCGCACCTTCTCCCTTTATGTCCCTCCCCCCCCATGCCTGGAACTCCCTCTCTGGATACATTCATGCTGCTCCCTCCCAACTTTCAAATACCTCCTGAAAACCTGCCTCTTCCCTAGCTTGTTATGAGTGAAATTGTGTCCTCTTCCCCCTCACTCAAAATCTCTTCCCTGTGACTAAGCGAAGTACATGCACCTGCAACTTCTCAACTTCATGAATGTATCCTTTTCTCTCCCGATGTTCACCTCTCCCTTGTCTCCCCCTCTGTTGTCTCTTGTAGATTGTAAGCCCCTTGTGGGAGAGACCCATCTATAACTATTGATTGTTCAGTGCCAGGTACACTGCTTGTGCTATATAAATAAAATAATAATAATAATAATAAATAAATTCATACATAATAAGGGGGTAGTTAAAATCACCTATCTTTATTACACTTCCTTTTTTGTAGCCTTCCAAATCTCCCTAAGCATATCACAGTCACTATCTGCATCTGGTCAGGGGGTGGATAGTATATCCCCACTCTACTATCCAGTTGCTCTTTAAACATGGAATTTCTATCCATAGTGATTCCAGGGGAGAGTCTGTGTCATTTATTATTTTTATCACATTTGATGCAATGCTGTCTTTAGTATATAGGGTTACTCCACCCCATGTATGATTAAATCATTCATTTCTATATAATTTGTATCCCGGTATCACAGTGTCTCATTGATTGTCCTCATTCCACCATGTTTCTGAGATGATATCAATGTCCTCACTTGAAACCAAGTACTCTAATTCCCCCATTTTACTTGGAGGTTTCTGGCATTTGTATACAAACATCTGATACCCTTGTGCTTGTGGTTGCACATTTGGTTTAATAGGAAAGTATTTAATTTTCTCTGCTCCATGGTAATACCCTCCAGATCTCTTTCTGTTTCTTCCCTAGCCTTGTTACTGGAATACTCTGTTCCACTACCAATGGCAACATACATTTGGGATACCTCCATCCAAACCACCTGCTCCACAGCAACTGTTGACTTTCCCCCATGTCTTAGTTTATAAACTCCTCTGCTACTTTCTTGATTTTTAGTGCCAGCAGTCTGGTTCCATTTTGGTTAAGGTGAAGGCCCATCCTTCTTGTATAGGCTCCCTTTTCCCCAAAAGGTTCTCCAGTTCCTAATGAATCTAAGGGCATTTTCAGACAAGGCACTCCCCACCCACTGCCCACCCACTATACATGTTAACAGGGCACCCATAGGGCAACACTGCAGCCCTGCAACATGTGTAGTGGGTGGAGAGTGTCTTGTCTGAAAATGTCCTATATCCCTCCTCCTTGCACTATCATCTCATACACACATTGAGACTCCCGAGCTCAACTTGTCTTTGAAGTCCTGCACGTGGAACAAGAAGCATTTCAGAGAATGCTATCCTGGAGGTTCTGGATTTCAAGTTTTCAACCTCCTTCCTAGAAGCCTAAATTTAGCCTGCAGAACCTCTTTCCTACACCTTCCTATGCCATTGGTGTCAACATGGATCATGACAACTGGCTCCCCCCAAGCACTCGCTAGCATCCTGTCTAGACATTGCATGAGGTCTGCTACCTTTGTACCCGACAGGCAATTGACCATGTGGTCCTCACAGCTGTCACAAACCCAACTATCTATATTCTGAATGATTGAATTGCCCACTACTATCACTATCTTATTCCTTTCAGTTGGTGTCCCCTCCCCTGGAGAAGTATCCTCGGTGCAAGATGATACTATGGCATCATCTGAAAACCAGGCCCCAGCTACAGGATCATTCCCCACCATATCAGCTTGATGCCCTCTAGGGATGTGCGAACAGTTTGCGGTTTGGGTTCGGCCGTTCGGTTCAGTTCGGTTCGGTTCATGCCTTCGGTTTGGGCATTTGGGTTTGGCTGTGCTGTTTGACTGGTTGGTGAGTGTTGGTGTGTGGTGGGTGACTGTGTGTTGGCTGCGTGTTGTTTTTTTAATGAAAAAGGCTGCAGTGATGATTCCCCGGCTGGGGTCTAACTTGGTGGTCTTGGAGGAGGAGGAGGAGGAGGAGGAGGAAGAGGTTGCTGCCCCATGGACCTTTGGGGGTGGTGGCTGGATCCTTGGACAATGGCCATCAGCGGGTAGCCAGGGTCTCCCCATTGCCATCACTCCCCAGAACCCAAAGGAGGGCAGGATTTGCACGTGCCAGCCAGGGTCTCCCCCCTTCACAGCACCCAAAGAAGGGCAGGATTTGCATGTGCCAGCCAGGGTGTCATCCCTCTCCAGCACCAAAAGGGCAGGATTTGCATGTGCCAGCCAGGGTCTCCCCCCTCCGCAGCACCCAAAGAAGGGCAGGATTTGCATGTGCCAGCCAGGGTCCCTCCATTGCCATCCCCAGCACCCAAAGAAGGGCAGGATTTACACATGCCAGCCAGGGCCTTTCTAGTTGCAATCCCTAGCATCTCCTAGCACCCCAACGAGGGCAGGATTTGCACATGCCAGCAGAGGATCAGAGGACCACCATGCAGCCAGAGGTGAGGCTCCAGAGGCATCTGGGAGCAGTGCAGGCACTTGAAATTAACACAGAGGCAGTTGGTCTGGGGAAGAAGTGGCACAGCTGGCCTGAAATTAGCAAGAAGTTGTGAAGTAGCACTAGAGACTCAAGCCAGTGTACTAGGAGGCTCACCCGGGGACCAGGGCTCAAGTTAGGCCAGTGGCAGGGGCCGTGGCTGGACCCAGGCACTGAGGGATGCTGAAAAGACAAGCTACAAGGTGACGGCAGGAGTCCAGGACCAACTCATGGTGTCACCAGGAGACAGAGAGTGACATGGGCTGGAGGCTGGGAGCCAGGATGGCTTGCGTCCAAAGTCTAAAAGGTATTTTTGGATCCCAGAAGGCCTGATAGACTGGGACAACATGCCTGAAAGTAGGGCCAGGGTGCAATATCCATTAAATTGAGTTTACAGAAAACATGCACAAATATGCAAATTAGGAGGTTGCAGTGCTTCTTTTTTTTTTTTTTTTTGCCATGTGCACGTGTAGATTTGAATTATGCAAATATACAAAACCACTCTGCATGTTGGAAAAAGAAGCCCAAGGTGGCTCTGCTAGCACACAGAGGAGACATTGACTTCCTGCCTCTGAGGGGTGGGAGGCCAGTTGAAAGGAACAGCTGTAGCCTTAACACGAGAGCTGGATTTTGTTATTTAGGATATGGGGTTCCCAGGTTAGAGATTCTGAGGGTTAGAGGGTGTGGGCTTGGGCTTTTGTGCAATTAGGGAGGGTCATGCTTAAGGAAATTCTGGCTGAACTCCTGCTTCGTTAGAAGTTCTACCAGTTTGTTGCTAACTGCTAGGGATGGGCGAACGCACTTCAGAAGTTCGGAGTTTGGCCCGAACTCGGCCTGTTCGTACGACCGAACCCGAATCCAAACACGAACTGATCGAAGCGAACTAGATCCGAACGTCAAAATGACTGAACAGTTCGGTCAGTTCAGATCGCATTCGGGTGAGTTTGGGTGTCAAAAACGTGTCACTGGAAGGCAAAATGTGACAGGGAGGGGAGTCAGATGAGGAGCAGACTTCCAGGCACCAGGGGTGGAGAGGCTTGGAGTAGCAGCCAACCTGCTGAATCACCATCCCTTTTCGCCTCAGACCACTGGCTTCGCAGTCTGCGATTGGCCACAGGCTAGGCTGCACGGAGTCAATGGGGCTTGCGGTGAGACGGGCGCAGCAAGAAACAAAACTGATTGCCTCCCCCCTTCCCAACACCTTCTGAGCTAGTCACTGTTTCTGAACAGCAGGCGTTTCAGAAGGCTCCCTCTCTCCCAGCAGTTTTTGTTCCTTCCTATTCCTAATCCATTGCCATCCTCCTCCTATTTCACCCATCCAACCCATTTACCTCCATATTATCATTTATTTAGATTATATTAGATAGATTTAGGTGTTATTTTTTGTTTTTACCCCTCCCTGTGTTCCCTGTGTTCAATCTTCCTTCCTCCCTCCCCCCTCCATTGAATCCTTTCCCTCTCCCTCTTATTCCATCCATGATTCCCTTCCTCTGTTTTAAGTTTTGGATTTATTTAGAGTAGGAATATTATTAGATTGATTTTCATTTCAGTTTTGTACCCCTCCCTGTGTTCTTTGTGTTTCCCCCTGTGTAATATTGTATATACAGATAGATAGATATTAGATAGACACTTACTAGATAGATATACATAGTAGTTAGCTTAGTTATAGAGATAGATAGAGATACAGTGTGTTTCCCAGGACCCACCGTCATGGGTCTGGGGCCATCATTCCTCGCACAGAGGTGCTGTTGTTCCACCGTATCAAGAAGCAGTCACTCCAGCCCCAGGACCCACCATCAGGGTTCTGGGGCCAAGTTACAGACAGGGAAGGCTGTGGCCAATATCCAGAAGCTGCCACTCTAGCCCCAGGACCCACTGTCATGGGTCTGGGGCAATCATTTCTTGCACAGAGAGTCTTTTTCCGAACACCCGAACCGAACAGAACACAACCGAACGGAAAGGCTGTACTCGAGCGCGGTGACCAGACCTAACGGCCAAACCGAATGGGTGAACCGATCTGAATGGCCGACTCTGAACCGCGATCTGTTTGCCCATCCCTACTAACTGCTTCTTGACTCATGTTGTATAGTGTTTTTCATCCCTCTACCTCAAAATCATTTCTTAAGGAGGATAAATGTCTTTGACCCTTTTTACATGGGCTATGTGGGGTGGGAGGTCGGTATTTGCACTGGTGCATGCGTGGTAGGTGGGGGGAGGATTTATATGTTTTCACTGGTTGCTCTGTGTGTGCTGATAGGTGTGTGGTGGGTGAGGATTCGTGTTTGGCGGGAGCGCACACGCACACCCACCCTCCGCATCTTTTACCTGAGACTAACCCATGCATGAACACCCAGATTTCTGGGTGTTCATGCGTGGGTGCGTCTCATGTAAAAAGGGCCATAATCACTGTTTCACTGATGGGGAGACTAGGGTTGGATTGAACAAGCTGTTCCATTTTTGCAGAACAGTTCCATGAAAACGGAACAGCTTGCAAAATTTCAGTCAGAATTCTGATCGAGCCATTTTGCGCTTGTAAAAATATTGAAGTTTTTTTATTTATTCCAATTGGAAATGATCAGAAAAATTATCAAAATGCTTGGTTCCGACCTAATCGAAAGCAGGGCGAAAATTTTGCTTCAGCCCCAGGGAGACTGAAGTGCTGAGAGGAGAAGGGGCTAACCAAAGCCACAAAGGGACATACTGGTAATAAATCTGGGAATAGAACTCAGGATCTTCATTGTAATCTATGGGGCTATCTGTTGGTCCATGCTGTCTTCGTCATGTAGCTCATTAGTGCAAATCGTTAAGTTACATTTGTCTGGATCTGTGATCTTTGCCCTTTATGTTTTGCCTTTGCTCAATAAAAAAAATAACAGATTAAAAGGAAGGCTTTGCTTTGCATATTTGTTAATGCCATCATTAAGCATAATCAGAATTCCGTTCCATGGAGTGGGAATTACCATTATCCTCTTTGAAATGTCCTGAAGGAAAATATTTCCTGGATAGCACAGATGTAGACTATATTCTTTTTAAAAAGATCAAACATTTACAAGTGCAGAAAAGAATTTTTGATTAAAGAAAATAACAGCAACCTTTTTATCACAAGTATTGAGGTTGTGTGTCCTTCTGGTGGTTTGTTTTGGTTGGTTTCTTTTTTTTTTAAAAAAAGAAAAGGGTATGACATCCATAATGAAGTGCTGGTGATATTCAACAGAACTTTTTCATAAGAAAAAAGAAATTCAGTCAACCCAAAAAAATGAGGGAGAGTTAGACACTTTTCACACAGACACTCTAACACTGATAAAATTATAATTAATTAATTATTATTATTATTATTAGCAAGCATTTAATATAGTGCCAGTAATGTACCTGGTGCTTTACAAAGTAATTGAATAGACACGGTCTATTCAAAATGGGTGTTACATTTTATTATACATGTTACAGGGTACCCACAGGGCAACACTGCAGTCCTGCAACATAAGCCCTTTTCACACGAGATGCCTCCACCCAGTTTTGCTGGATGGAGGCATCTGTGTGAACACTGTGGGCGGTGGGTGTAGGTGCGTGCATGCTCCCGCACAACACCCATCTTCACCCACCCATGGAGCAACGGACTCCAATGCCGGTTGCTCTGTGGGTGTGTGGTGGGTGGAGATGGGAAAGGGACAAGCTCCAGCTATACACACAATAGATTTCCAAAGGGGTCTGCACTTGCATTGGTATTTTTTAGGGATCCGCAAGTGAAAAAAGGTTGAAAAATGCTGTTCTGTGGCACTGGCAAACCTGTCTGCTGGTGTGCCTGGACAGAGCCATACAGAGATGCCACAGAGGTATCTGGCTTGCCCCGCATGGCACACTCCACATTTCCCGGCATGACGCTGTGAGTGTCAGAAAATCGAATCTCTGTGGCCCACAGGATTGTGCATCTGGTTGTTCCACCTTCAGATGGGTGGTCGGATGTGGGGCTAATGGGTGTACGTGTGGGGTAAGTCTCATATATTTCCGGGATCTTTTATTTCAGGGATTGGTGTTCTCTGATCACTCCTGATCTCTGCTTGTGGCAGATCTTATATTATAGGAAGGGCCATGTGAAAATTCTGCATGGGTGTGATCTTGCAGAATTTCACAGAAATGGTTCTCAGTCATGAAAATTAGACTAACAGCTTCACCCTCCATTCAATTCAATCACTGTTAGTTTAAAGCAATGAAGAGCCAGTATCAAGTTTCAGCTTGCATTGAAGCCTAGGCTGTAAACCTCTAATTGTCTTTAGCGAGGAGTGATTGATTGGATAGAATGGCGGGTGGAGCAGCCGTGCCCCAGACTCTGAAGATGTCTTTCCTTTCCTGCACGTCAGGCTCCTTAACGTTTGCTGCCTGAAATGTGGGAAGGAAAGACACGATCTTCACAGAGCCACCCAGACTAGGTGTGCTCCACACTTCCTCATGGAGGCTCCCTTGCTGGGGGAAAGAACGGTCTGCATCAAATTCCCCCATGCATCCCATAAAAAATTTAGCAAACTGCAGCCAGGGTATAGAGAGGGGAAGGAAGAACCCAGTTTCCCCCTCCCCTCCAGTCACCAGTAAACACACACACTCCAGCACACTCCCCACCCCACTCCACCCTACAGTGAAAAAATTAGGTGGAAAAGCAGGAATTTATGTTGATTTTTTTTTTATTTTACAAGGTTTTGATTTTTGGAGGAAAAAACATTTTCCAGTTTTATACCAACACTTTCAGTTTTTGTTCTTTTGTTCCCCTCCCAAAATGTGGGGGGAACAACAAATGTTTTGGTCTTTCCATGATCATTATCAGTGGGTGAAAAAAAATGAGATGGGGGAGCCAACTCTCTAAGCTGCCTGGGGAGGCCCATTGCAGCCATCACTCCTTGGGTTGGTGTTGAGTGCAGTTCACGCAAGCAACACCCCCCTCTCCCGTAAGCCCGACATGGAAGCTGCTGTCACAGGTCCCTCCATGGCATGGGACTGCTGAAGAACTGTCCATACAGAACAGGATTCCTGGACCCTTGCTGCCCAGCAGGTCAGGCCCCTGGAAAAAACTACAGCTGACGGGGGGGGGGGGGTGGTTTGGAAGCATTCCCTCATCTGGCCTGGGTGTGCATGTCAAACAGCTGATCAGGGATGCTTCTCCAGGCCCCCCAATCAAATGTTTGGTGGGTAGGGTGAGCGTGCTCCTCCGGGCCTGATCCTCAGGCCTTGCCTCATGGAAAGGCTAGGCAAGGCCTAACAGACGGGAGGGTGACTGTTAGCCTGGGTGGCCAGATGTTCATCACCTGGGCTCCATTGCTGACTGCCTCCAGCCACCATGTACTGTAGCAGGTGACTGCCTGCCCCAAGGTGGAGGTGTGCAAACATCTGGCAGCACCTGAACTAATGAGCAGGTGACTCCAAGGCTAATGCAGACTAACGCAGGCTACTGTCTCTTTTGTTTCACCCAGAGAAAGAGTAAAGAATAAAAAATGGATAGGCATATGTCAAAGAGAAAGCTTTGCATGATAATTTGCGTAATATTATCAGTTTGGACAATTTTATTCTGCTTGCAAAATTTGGGTTACCTTGTAACTGATTTTGGAAAATGTTTCTGCAGAATACTCTGGGCTTTGATTATTGGTGTTCTTTCTTTATTGGTGGATTTTTCTGTTGGGGCAGGCGAATCCTGCATCTGTGCAGGGGACTGGACTAGATGAACCTTGAGATCCCATCCAGCACTATGACTTTGGACTGTGTGCATGAGAATCGAACTTTTGATAAAGGGCTAAGTGAAATATCAAGAGAACCGAATTGGGTAGAAGATGGTTTTATCTGAGTTCTGGATGGAAGCCCTCATTGATGACAGCACACAGAAACAGATGTTTCCAATGGAGGTCATTCAGTCTGGGATATAACTTCATACTCCTGTGGGTAGAATTGGGGTGAAAGGACTTCTGGGATCAGAGGTGGGAACTTCTGAGAGCTGGTGGTAAATGTTCTGTGAAGTTGGCCAGCTGGTGCTCCTGGCCACTAGTGATGTGCTCAGCAGAGCTATCCCACTGTTTCCTGAGAACGGTTCTTAGTTTGGTTTAGATTGTCTGTGCTTATCTGTATGTGTGGGCATTTTTTAAAAAAGGGGGGTGGAATTTCTAGAGTCTGGGAGGTAGCAGAGAAATACTGCAAGATAGCCCTTCTGCTATTAACTCTATGGTTGAGTGCATTGGAAAGGAGGTGGAGAAACTTGTTTAGGGCTGAAACTCGTTCTCACGATTCTTGTGTTTCTCGGCAAGAATCACAGCTCTCAGCTTGTTCCGACAAATGAGAATTAGACAAGAAACAGCAATGTCTCAGCTGCATTCTTGCCCCAAAAACATGAGAAAACCAAAATCAAAAAGAGAGAACTGCGCACTTGCAAAATGACTGCTGCTGCTGTTCTGTGCATGTGCAGCCATTTTCCAAAATGGTGCTGGCAGTGTCACTGTCATTTTGGAAAAGGTCAGTCATTTTGCGCATGCGAAGCAGCCACTTCGTGTATGCACAGATCAGCTTTCTTTTCCTAAAATGGTGGTGATGCTGCTGGTGCCATTTTGAAAAAGGGCCACACATTGTTTTTTGGCCATTTTGTACATCCATTTTTAAAATTTTTCATTTGTTGTTGTTTGTTTTGTTTTGTTTTAAAATAATCTTTATTTGTATATAGTTTATTTGTTTATTTGTATGTTGTATGTTTATTTGTATATTGTTGTTGTTGTGTTGTTTTGTTTTAAAATAATCTTTATTTGTATATAGTGCCTCCCCTTTCATGGCACTCGGAGCACTTTACAAATAACTAATTAAACACAACTTTTAATCCTCACAATAGCCCTGGAAGGTAGGTAAGGCTGGGAGAGTATTATGAGTGGCCTAAAGTCACCCAGTGAGCTTGTGGCTAAAGTGGGACTTGAACCTGGACCCCCCAAACATTTCCTTATCAAAGCACTGTGCACTTGCCACTTAGCCATTACACCACAATGGCTCATCAGATAGCGCATGTGATTTTGTACTGGGACCGAGATCTCGGTGACATCTCTGTCCCCAGCACAAAATCTTGCGAGATATCTCATGAAAACAAAAAAGGGGTTCTTATTCAGTTTTCCCTTAACTATGAAATAGTGGGCCAGGCAGCCCTTAAATTGACATGGAGGGACAATCTCTGCTGGGGAACATAGCACTGGTCAGTGTCAAGCCAGAAAGCGCTTCCTAGTTTGAAATTGTCATGGGGGGGGGGATCTGCACTGTGGAGCACACCACTGCTTTCCTTGGCAAGGACCCACCCCCCATCCCACATGGGTCTATTTCAAACCAGGTCCAGGGTTGAGACCAGTGCTGTGATGCAGCCAGGGGACACTGGGGATGCTCCTCCTCTCCAAGGTCCTCTCCAGCAGCTGATGGGCAAGTGGCCCTGGCCATGAACTCCTCCACCACTACAACAGATGACTGGCAGTGATGGCAGCTTCCTCCAGGGACTTGATCCTGCTACTGCAGGCCCAGAATCCCAGAACTCTCTTGTGTGATGAGCTTTCTGGGACTGAACTGGAGCAGGAGGAGGGTGGCAGCTGCTCCCTCACCCACAGGACCTCCACAGTAGTCTGTCTATTTGAAGGCCTCCTGCTGCTGCCCACAGGAGTGGCAGTGGCATGGCCTACCCATGGATTCACCATGGTTTATGGCTCCCTCCCTTCCTGTGTGAAACACCCTTTCACATCCATGGCAGGAGATAAATACCCAGAAGCAGATGGAGCTGACCTGTGAGCAGATGGAGGTTATCTGCTGTGATAAGAGGCTGAGAGAGTGTTGTGAAAAAAACATTTTACACTACATTGTGTTGGACTGTTTATTGTAGCATAGAAGACAATTAAACCCTGGGTGAGAAGATAATGGGGACAATCCAGTGACCTGCTTACACTGACCCCGACATGCAACGCACAGCCAGAATGTGTGTGCAGCCAGCACAGCCGTATGGGGTAAAAGTGTAACCCTGGCCTACGTGACCCATCCTGTGTGGTTGTGCTGCGCATGGGGCACCGCATGTGCATCTGAGCACGCGCATTCTTGCTGTGCGCTGCGTGTCCGGGTCGGCGTAAACAGGCTGCTGAATTGTCCCCCATATCTTTATGGAAGAACCCATCCAAACCTTGTGAAACCTGATTTGTAGAGGTGATTTAATCTAGAGTAGCAAATCTGTTGCCCTATTTACCTTCATGGAGTTAATCTGCATTTTTGGAATGGACTGCAGAGATCCTGTATGAATTTTTGGGAGTGCCAGATCTCTGCAGTGTGTTCCAACAGCTACCCCTCTCCCGTGCAATGACATTTTGTGTATGCATGCTAAGGAAAATAATTATTTGCACATGTGCCAAAAATGTTTTGTTTAGTGTGCATATACAAAATGGTGCACCGGCAAACCACTGTGATGATACAGCCCTGCACGATTTTGCAAATGCTCACTAAACAAAAGTACTTTTTGTGCATGCACAAAAGAGTATTTTCTTCAGTGCACATGTACAAAACGGTGCTGCTCTGGCGGGAGGCAGGGGAGCAGGAGCTGGCAAGCCAGATCTCCAGCAGAAAGGGGACTGAATCTTGTTTGATCCATGTACTGTTAGACCCGAATCAGAGTGGTGGGTTCTGATGGAAACAGAATTTCCCCCGAAGATCTCTTTTAGCTCTAAAAGACAGTCACCCCTGGGCAAGAGCATGTGCACTTCATAGCTGTAATGTGGCTAGACCCATTGCCCAGGGCAAGTCTCTAGTATGGACAAGGCTGTTGTTGGAAAAGAAACAAATAGATGTTTTTGTATTTGTGAATATTTGTATTTTCAGATAACCCCCATAATATCCAAATAGTTATTCACCACTGAAATTATATTCACATATCTATTTATTTGGATATTTTAGTTATTTGGGTATTTCAGTATTTTCTAGTGCCAAAACTCAGTATTTGAAATTACTTGTTTTTTACCGAGTACCAAGTAACTGAGGAATTGGCCCAGTACTCGGTTCAGTACTCGGTACTTGGACAATCCTCAAATTAGCATCATATGGGGATTTTCCTGACCCCTATATAAGGGTACTTGGAACTTGGAAAATGCTCGGTACTTGGTTTCATTTTACTGAGTACCAAGGCCAAACACTCAGAGCTGGTCCTTGGAAACTCAGAAATACTTGCAAATAAAAATTTTACTATTACATTACAGCCCTAGTATTTTCATTATCTCCTTTTTGACACTATTAGCTTTGTTGCACAATGGTGCTAATATTGCCAAAACCAAATAACTGAAATTCCAAAATGACCAAACATAACTGAACCAAAATAACCAAACTGGAATAGCCAAAAAGGATATCCATTTTGGGAAACAAGGTAGGAACCAAAAACCAATTTGTTTTTCTGTGCATTTATTTCAGTTGTTCTTTTGGTTATGTCATTCTTGGCAATTGTGCATGCATGATAGTATCAATATTACCAAAATGACATAACCAAAGTACTAACATGATTGAACAACCAAAACAGCTGAACTGAAAATGAAAGAAAATAAAATGAAGAAAGGGAAATGGAATAACCAAAACAGATACCTGATGAAGCATAAATGGATTTCAGTTATCACCCAAATCATCGGTTTCAGTTTGGGTTGGGTGCATTAAGGAGGTTTACCTGGTTTCTCTTTCTCGGATACTTGTTTCAGCTCTTATATTTGTTATGGATTTTCGTATCTGCTCTAGCTGTAGACTTCCAAGTCGTTTAGATACTCTGGAACATGTTACTCTCCACTATGTAGGTAAGCACATATAGAAAATTAAAATAGAAGTGAATACTAAGAGCTTTATGGCTTGGAGAGGTTGCTTGCCTGTTGTTTTAGCCATATTCCAAGTAGATGTGACTTTGTGCTACTAGAAAGATCCAGGTTTAGTGAAACCAATTATGGATTGGTATCACATTCTGCATAGTAGCCAACCTTTTTGTAAATGAAGTGAGGCACCTGAGGCCTTGTGACAATTGCTTTGCTATTGAGAAGCCAGCATGGTGTTACATTGAGAATGAGGATTAGTGTGCTGAACAAGAGAACCTTACAGTGGTCTGAGTTTGTAAGGAATGTCACGAATCGGCAGGTTTTGGAATGTTTTAAAAATTAGTCTAAAATACTAAAAAAAAAAACCAACAACAAAAAAGATGAAGGAAGGAGCAGAGAAATAATATAAGGCTTGGCTATATATTCTTGGAATGCAGCACTAAATCTATCAAAGCAAATGATATGTTCTGTTGGTGGATGGGGCATTATTTGGTTTTGTTTTAAATTTGCCAGGGCTTGTGTGTTTTTGAGCATTCATCTCGGGAAGAGGAAGGTTCTGAAAAGGCAATTACAACTGCTGAGTGATTAGTGGGAGATGTGACATTTTTATGTGTCAAATATGTTTAACTGCATTAACCTTTGTGGAATTTACACCGACGTCTTCAAAGACAGATCTCGCAGGCAGTCTGAAAAATCGGACACCTCCCTCCACTTCAACCTTATTTACATTTTTTTTATTACACAATAAACGGGCCTCAAATTTTAATGGAGTTTTGCCAGGTTCCAATGGTGCTCCTGCACGGAAATAAAATGGAGACAGGGGCTTTGCTTGCAGACAGCAGAGGAAATGCTGCTCAGCAAATGCACTGCACTGTTTAGGCAGCAAGAGAAAGCTACCTCCTTGCTTTTCTAACTGTGTGCGCTGTCCTAGGAGGAAACGGTGGAAGGAGAGGGTTACACAATTAATTTATCTATGGAAGGATTTAATTCCCTGCTAATGAGCCATTTAAATTTTCAAGGAAGCAGCTTGTGGTCTTTTGTAGATTTCTTTAATCTTTACATACTATGCAGGCTGTAAGTACAGGTCATTAAAATGCTCAGTGCCACTCCTCCTCTTCTTGTCATTTCCCCGGCATGCTTGGTTTCTTTCTGTTTAGACACTTGGCTTCTCCACCTTTCCATGGGGACTGTTTTCCTCCTTTTGGGTCAGGGTATAGAAGTAACTCCTCTTCTTGTTGATTCTACTCCATGTCTCTTGTGCTTCACTCCACTGAAATCTGATTAGGTATGAGACAGACTCCGGTGGAATGAAGGACAACAGAACCCATGGATCATTCTTAACTTGATCAGGGAACTGGGACAAACACAGAACAGGGGATAAGAAAAACACAGCCAGCATAGACGGGGGAAATTCAAATGACATACATGACATTTAACAAGCAATTTTTATGTGGGCTCTTACAGACTATGATCATGAAATAAAAATAAAAAAATCAGCAGAACATTTTTTTCCTAGCATGTAACAAACTAAGAAACATCTCTGTCTTGTAATTTTCCTCTTGACATTTACCCTTATGTCTTGATTTCTACTAGAAATGGAGAAATCCCAAAATCTAATACTCCCCCCCTACCCCATTTTTAATCTCAGCTGGACACATTTCCTTCTGATTTTTAAACAGCCTGCTACCGGAAACAAGAATTGGAGTCTGAATGCTTGAGTTTTGCTTTTACTACAGATAGATAGCATAGAAAGCACAGCATCTGTGTCTGCAGCTTCTTCAATCACTAATCTCACCATTGTTGTTGCAGGCATCGTGGTTCATGTGTAAAGTTGGTTGTTTATATTGCAATAGTGCCAAAAGACACCAGTCAGCACAGGCAATGCATGCCTTTGGGCTAGACGTTGGCCGTTTTTAAACAAGTACAGCTGGGAAGAGGGGGTCATGTGCACTGAGTGGGATGGCTGTAGACCACCCACCCATGTGGAGTGAGTGGGGAGGGATTCAAATGGGCCAGGGATGTGCGTGCACCCCGACCCACACACATTTTAGCCTTTCCCCGTACAGGGAAGTCCAGATTCCCCGCCCCCCATGCTCCGTGAGTGGCCATGGGTGGATGGTGCGTGGCTCACAGGAGCGTGCAGACACCCCCCCGCCCCCCACTGCCTTCAGAAGGACATTTGGATGTGTGTGGGATGGGTGGACCTGCATCGTTCCATCTTGTTTAAAAACGGCCATTGTACAACAAATAGGAAGACATGGACACCACCCCAAGGAGCTTCCAATGTAAGGAGGGGTGGGAAATAAACAGAGAAATGTTAAAAATGTCATTATGATGAAGTTCAAAAAAGGCCTTCATGTGCAGTCCTCATTCATCCAGTGTGCAATGGGTTTACATGCATGTAAGTTGCTTGCTGAAGTGCTGCACCAGACTTAAGTGGGTGCCAAATATTCTTTTATGAGATGTATCGTTGCCCAACACCTACTGTCACTTGCACATGAAGTGTCACTAATAGAGCGCAGCACAGCCCTTCCTTGTGGTCAGATCTGGTGGGCCCGCTGACCACTCCTAAGTATACCTGAGATACAGAGAGTCAGTGTAACCTAGTGGATAAGATGTTGCCTTAGACCTGGGAGACCAAGATGGGTGACGGTCTCTTAGCTTCAGTTTTCCATCTGTAAAATGGGGACAATAACGAGCCCCTCACACAGTTGTTGTGAGGGGTGAATGAGATAAGGATGATTAAAATACTCTGAACTCTGAAAGTGCTATAGAAATTATTAATAATATATTCTATGATCCCACATTACAGCCCACAGCTTACTGACTGTGATTATGCTGCATGATGTAATACTTTGCACTGTGAGTGAAGATTTGGCATTCGCTCAAGTCTAGTGTGGCACTTTGGTACTCAGCTTGTGCATACATAACCTCCGTGTGCACCCTGCATCATCTATAAAATGATGATATTTTGAAAGACTGTTTGTGGAAGTAACTTATATAAGCTTGAGGTGTTTTCTGAACTTATACAGCACCTTTTAATCAAAGACTACATGCCACAAATGTCTTCAAAACAGAGTCCTTGGATCTGTTAAAAGTAACCCATATCATTTGTGGATAGGGGAAAACCCCCTAAATTTCAGAATCTTATAAGGTAGGCAAAATGTGTTTTAGAGTTGGGCTGTAATGTTGAACCTGTAGATTGATTAAATGAAATGTTTTGCCATGTGGGAAAAAATAAGAAAACCCAAATAACTGACTGGGAATTTTATCCTCTGAGTTACAAGCTGTGTAGGTGCAGATGCAAAGTTTCAAGAACAAATAGCTTGAAGGATTTTTTTTTTTAATAAAAAATTCAAACCTGCTACCGTGTCAATGCCTCTCCCTTGGTTGTGTCAAGACACGTCTAGAGGTTTTGGATAAGTCTCGTGGAAAGGTGGCCTAAGCAGAAAGCTGTCAGCTGAAATTCCTTCGTGCAATCCCAACTTGTCTGAAATACCTTTTCATCAGGCGTGTTCCGACCGGTCTTGGAGAGATCAACGCCTTACTTTAGGCTTTCAGCGTGTTAACCTTTTTCAGGGCTGGGCTTCTTGGGTGAATGGAACTAACAAGAAAAATATGCCACTGAGAAGAGAACTTCAAAATAGATTTCCTTCAGAAAAGAAGTTTGAGGATGAAAGTGAAGATGACTATAGCAACTGTTAGATTTAAAATGGAAAAAGAAAACCTGAGAAAACTGAGATTCTTGAACTAGGGACGTGTCTTCAGCAGTTGAGGGTGTGTGTGTCACAAGGTAATACATAACTGTTTTAAAGCAGACTAAAGGTTACCAATACCCTTTTTATATTCTTTAATTAGAGACCTCTATTATGCAACCTGTATTATTGCTGGTTGTTGGCTCCTCCAGGCAAGTTTTGAGTTTTAAAGATGGCATGAAATCTGTTTTAAAAGCCCTACCAAGGGAGTAGTGAAGACCCCCTGCCTGATGGGTCCAGGGATGTAGCCAGGTTGGAATGGGCCCTGGTACAGAAGATGGAATGAACCCCCCAGCTGCCCCTCCCAATAACAGGGGATGCAGCTGTAACAGGGAGTGTGCCCCCCCCCCCCCCCAAGTTTGTGGGCCTTAGTCACTATAATAGCTATGCCTGGATGGGTCTTTAGCTAAGCTTAAATAAAACTGAAGCAAAACTCTGGGTGGAATTTCTTACCGGGGGACTGGGGAGGTAAAGTTAAATATCTCAAGCCTGGTTCAAAGCCCATTGACTTTTCATTGTCTTCCCTGGGCACTGGAGCAGGTATATGTTTATATAAGTACATCCACATGCATGAAGAGAAAACTTTTGAAAGTTTCCCAACTTCCTGCAAGCTTCTACAGGCTCTCTGAGCCACTAGTAACCTGAGCCCTGGTTTTGAACAATATATTATGACCCATCCATTTCAATGGCACCAAAACATGTGCTTAAGTGCTTCACTGAATAAGAAAAGCTTCTCCTAAGCCAGGACCCTAGCTAGGTCCTGATTTTTAGATGTCCTGAACCTTATAACTCTCACTGAATTCAGTGCAAACTGTTGTGTGGAGCACTTCTGAAATGTTGGTACTTTTCAGAATTCCTAATTGAAATTCTCTTGTTCATATGCAGACTTTTAGTCCTTATTCTCAGCTTTATGCTTGAACATAGCTCTTATGTGCTGAAGCTAAACTCACTAGATCCAGTCATTGAAACAAAGACGTTCCATTTGAAAATGGTGGCTAGTGATTTTGAAGTGAAGGTTAGCACTTGCTCTTTTGGCATCTTATTTTAATTTGAGTCACATTTATGAAGGCAATTCGATCCAAGTATCTGGTTTTAAACAGCCAGAGTTCTTATCTGAATTATCCTTGAAAGCACACACTGATTTTTTTCCCCCAGAGATGGCTTAAAGCCATTCACAGAGTTCAAATTACAAAAATTTTGACCTTTTGAGAAGATCTGTCTCCTTTCCTATCTGGGCTGGTGAATTTTCTCTGTTAATGCAAATTACACATAGACATTCTGGAGAGAAGTGGCATCAAGCATGCAGTCCATTGGCTCCACAACACCAAGGAACTACCCACATGGATGCAGTTACTTGAGCTGAGGAGGGCCCAATCATTGTGCGGTCCTGTGGTGGGCAAGTGCAGCTGCCACACTGTGGATCCAGTGATGGGAGCTGGGCAGATAATAGGCCCCGCGCAGGGCTGCTGAGTGGGCGGGCCACTGTCAGATCTCCCAACATTGGTAGAGCAGGCTGAGGCACTGACCACATGAGCTAGCACCCAGACCTGCCCTACCTCCCTCTCCCAGTCCAACCAAAATTCTCTCCCTGGCTGTGATGTGGAACGTGCAATGAGCAGCAACACCGGCCGTGGAGCTCACCATGCAGTGGACCAGAAGGAGCCCAGGCACATGTGTTACCATGCCTTGAGTAGCCTTACCCCATTTTGGATAAGGCTGCTATATGATGCATCCTCTGCCTTTTTCCAAAGATGCATCGCGTAGCAGCCAGCTGCTCGCCATGCCACATGGCAGGGGGAACATCTGGCAGCCGGCAGTCACTAGTCACACAATGCACTGAATCACGTGATATGGCTGCTCAGAGTGGGTTAAGGCCAGGGTCCCGTGGATTCTGCACTTCCACCATTGCTGCCAATGGGGGAAATGCAGAATCCACAGGGCCCTGGTTAAAGCTGCCCAAGGCATGGTAGCCTGCCCAAGGTGTCCCGTGTAGCTAGCTGCACCCATGGTTTTAGACACTATGCCGGTTACTTTTCTGTCTAGCCATCAGTATTAGTGACTGACAATAGCACCTTAGCATTATTCACCTTCAAGGCACTTTGCAAATATTTAGGAAATCTATACCCAAATCTTATATGGTTTAAAATCTTGGTTCTCCTTTAGAGAGAGATTTCACAAATTGATACACTGGAGATGTGGAAAGCAAATACATTCATAAATATTTGACTTCCTCAAGGAATCTCACAGCATCACTGGTAACCGTAGGAGAAATTTTAAACACTTTCTTTTTATACATTACTAAGTATTTCAAAAGAGTGAAATCCTAACTCCAGTGCCAAAGCTCTTATTGACCACAACGGAGCTAAGGTTTTGCCCATATACGTAAGGGTGAAAGTGAACACGTATGAAAGTAAGAAGCTAGTTAATCTCTTCATGGCAGTTTAGCTGAGGGCCAAATTTCACATTGCATTGCACTGATGTAAATCCAGAGTAGCACCATTGATTTCAGATGAATTATAATGATTCTAAAGTCAAATGTTACTGCACATAATTGTTATCAGTTAGGAAATACCGTTGTCTCCTAGACACATGCATGTATTGATTGCTATTTTAAATAGTCTGGTTATTCTTTATGATTGAATGTGAGCATATAGTTAACATATACTAGAAATATTTTTTTTTGCTTTTTTAAAATTCAGTCGCACATCAACATGTTTTCAAGCAACAAAAGGCAGCTATTTTAACATATCTAGCATGCATTGTTTTTTCTGTGCATTGCAAATTTATTACACCCCATTCCCTTCTCAGCTGAGCATCCATTCCAATTCTATGTTTATAGGAAACAGAACTTACAACACGAGAAGTTAGAATACATAATAGTCTTGTACACTCACCTGCCTTTTGACAAACTATGTCTCGTTCCAGTATTGAAGCACCTTTTTTACTTAACTTGAAACCAAAAAGTATTAAAAAGACAGAAGAGGAAATAAAATAAATGACAAGAGGGAAAAATTTTGTTAGTAACTATCATTTTTGTTTCTTTTCTTCTTCTTTTTAACAGAGCTCCTGGGAAAGTGAAAAAAACAAACAGAAGAAAATGAGTATTCCTGCATTAAGCTTGTGCCTTCGGTTATCTTGTCCATTTGGGTGGACTGAAAGGAACAGAGAAGAACTGGAGAGAAAAGCTTGGGAAGGAAGGGGGGGAAAGTAAGAACAGAAGCAGATATTAATTAGATGGTTTTTTAAAAATCAAAAAACCCCAAAACAAAACAAAAAAAAACCCCAAACCATGAGGCACTATAAAAAGTAGCAGAGGTAGAGGGAAAAGTTCTGCCCACTTAAGGTGGTATCTCTCGGGTTCAGCCTTTATTTACGCTATCCTGCAGGAGGGCTCTGGTTACCTGTAAAACTTAGCCAATGGCAAATGGAAGCTCTCCGTGTGACTCCACCTCTTGGAACCCTCAGCCTCTGGGGCATGAATGCAGCTCGACATAGCTGACAGCAAACCTCACCTTTTCTCTCCATCCTCACCTTTCCAACATAGCATGCTGACTTTGGGGCAGTTTTTTAATCAACTCCTTGAAAAGACTGAAAAAGCAAGCTGAGTGTCTCCACCAATTTATTTTCTTTGATTCAACTCTAGTTTTTTATTTCATGGAAGAGAGCAAAAGGCATTATTGATCCATTTATCCATGGTACCTCTGACAATGCTCACTCCTTCATTTGTCGTTGGCAAACTTGGCACACATAATACACAGAAGCAAAAATATTAAGGCCAGGAGGGACTATTACGATCAGGTAGTCTCATCTTCTACAGAAATTCAGAAAATACGAGAGGAATTCACCTTGATGCATCAAGCCCGGAACTCCTGGTTGAGCAAGAGCACATCTTATATAAAGAGATCCAGTTTTTAAAGATTTCAAGTGGCAAAAATTGTCAGTTGTTCCAATCGATATTTTCTCTCATTGTCTAGAACTACTGCCTTAGTTCCAGTCTGAATTTGTCTGGCTTTATTTCCCATCCATCTAATCTTGTTCTGCCATGGTCCGCAAATTAAAGAGCTATTCACAGCTGGAAATTGCCTCCCCATGTTGGTGCTTATTATAGACCACGATGAAGGCACTCCTCACAACACCACTTTCAGATTCTCTCCTAGTCAGAGTGCAGTCAATTGTAGGATGGGGGCCTAATATTAACTTTGAAAAGATTAACTCAATGTGCTGCAGTCAAAAAGGCAAACAATTTTAGGAATTATTAGGCGTGGGACTGAAAATAAAACAGAAAATAGCATGACATCATTATCTAAATACATGGTGTGCCCACATCCTGAATATTGTGTGCAGTTCTGGTCACTCCATTTCAAACAGGGTATAGCAGAACTGGAAAAGGTACAGAGAAGAGCAATAAAAAAGATCTGGGCTGTGGACTTGCATCCCGTACAAGCAAACACAAAATAGATTAGTATATCAATAGAATGTAAATAGGGAATTTTTATTTATCTTTTCTCATAAAAAGGGGAAGAGCGTGAGGGGACGGAGGTCCCGTCTGGTCCAGCTTTATGGGGGGAGTTTCAGGAAGTGACGCCGTCTGAGGCGGCGGATGTCTTGGGGTCTGTGAGGGCCACCTGTTGCGAACTTGATCCATGTCCGTCCTAGTTAGTGAAAGCCTCCAGGGAGACATTGGGGACGGTGCTGGTGAGGGTAGTGAACGCGTCCTTGCAGCAGGGGAGGTTGTCGCCCTGCCTCAAGGAGGCTGTGGTGCGCCCCCTGCTGAAAAAACCATCTTTGGACGTGGATGCGCTCGCCAACTACCGACCTGTCTCTAACCTTCCCTTTTTAGGGAAGGTTATTGAGCCGGCGGTGGTGCTCCAGCTCCAGGTGCGTCTGGACAGCATCGGTTCTGTCTCTTATACACATCTAGATGTGTATAAGAGACAGGTTATTGAGCCGGCGGTGGTGCTCCAGCTCCAGGTGCGTCTGGACAGCATCGGTTTCCTAGACCCTTTTCAATCTGGGTTCCTGGCTATGGCACTGAGACGGCGTTGGTGGCCTTGGTAGACAACCTCCGCCAGGAGATGGATGCAGGATGTTCAACATTTCTCATCCTGCTAGATCTCTTGGGCGCTTTTGACACTGTGAACCATGGGCTGCTGTTGAGGCGGCTGCGTGACCTGGGGGGTCTGGATGGGACTGTTCTTGAATGGTTCCGTTCATTCTTCTCGAGGAGAAGCCAGCGGGTGGTGTTGGGGGATGAGACATCGTGCCCCCGTGCCTTATCATGCGGCGTTCCTCAGGGTTCTATCCTGTCTCCATTATTATTTAATGTATACATGCAGCCCTTGGGGGAGGTCGTGAGGGGGTTCGGGGTGCGGTGTCACCAATATGCTGATGCTACTCAGCTGTACCTCTTCTTTTCAACTGACCCAGACCTGGATGTCTCATTGCTATCCCTGTCTCTTATACACATCTAGATGTGTATAAGAGACAGGTTGTGTAGGCTGCGTCCGTTCATCTCCGGCCCGGACCTGGCCTCCCTCATCCATGCCTTCGTCACCTCGAGGCTGGACTACTGCAATGCACTCTACGTGGGGCTCCCCTTGTTCCTGGTTCAGAGGCTGCAGCTAGTGCAGAATGCGGCGGCTCATCTCCTTATGGGGACGGGTTGTCAGTAGCATATTACACCTGTGCTCCAGACTCTGCACTGGCTGCCAATAGCATGCCAAGCTAGGTTCAAGGTTTTAGTGTTGGTCTGTAAGGCCCTTAACGGTCTGAGCCCCTCGTACCTCAGGGACCGCCTCACCCTCCAAGCCCCAGGGCGGCTCCTGCGGTCGGCCGGGGGTGCCTTCGTGGAGGTCCCCCGCGTAAAGTGGGGGCTACAAAGGAGAAGGCATTCTCGGTGGCTGGGCCAAGCCTTTGGAACTCCCTTCCGGAGGAAGCCCATCTGGCCCCAAGCCTGTTGTCATTCTGGCAGTATTGCAAAACCTGGCTGTTTGCCCAGGCCTTTGGGGTGGGGGGAAGGGGGTTAGGGTTATGGTGGTTTTTGCCCCTATCCTGTTTTATTGTTTTTACTTCCGGGGTCCTGTTTTAAATATCTTTATTGTTGATTGTTTAAAAAAAAAATATTTTATACTGTTTTTATGTATTTATATTGCTGGAAGCTGCCCCTAGCTGTTTACAGGAGGGGCGGGGTATAAATTATAGAAATAAATAATAAATAAATAAATACAGGAACTAGCCAATGATATTAATAGGCAGTAGGAGGCAAATAGGTAACAACTAAACTTGCACATTTTACAATTAAAAAACTCATTTATTATCATAATTTGACAAGGCACAAATGTGTCAGAGTAATTTGTCTGTTATTTACATGTATACAAATTGTGTACAGTTCATTCAATGAAGTAAAGAATGTGAGTGAAGACATTATACAATTTGTTGTACACAATGAAGTTAGGTAGAAACAGACCACCTCCTTCCAGCCACGAGGGAACAGATATGGAGAGGGGAATACATTGACATCTTCGCCCTCTTGTTCAGTGACCCCATAGTGGATCCCACTGAGCAGGAGGACAAAAAAAGAGAAGGAATGGTTTAAACGCCCAAAGGCGGAGAGGAACTGGTCCAATTGGATAGCCACCTTTTCCATTTAACATGGGGTAATGATTCAGGCATTCCCTGGGCACTCGGCCGATTTACTTAAATACGCCAACATTGTGTGGCAGGCATACGAAGCAGGCCCTTCTAGGGCTTGGCTCAGATATGACGAGGTTTTTAGGCACCGTGCTGCCTATACCCCCGGGCTCCAATGGGACTTGCATGCAAATGACTTGTGACTGAACTGCATGAGTGTCTCAGGTAACGTTTCTCGCTTGGATAGCGGTCACCTGCTGGCGAAAGGGGGGGCTTCCTTTGCAGCTGAGTCCTTTTGTGACGAGGGAAAAAAGGCCCGGCTACGCTGCCCAGTGCTGGGAGTATAGTCGGTCAGGCAGGTGTTCCCGAACCGTCTGTAGGTTTCATCATACCTGCTGAAACTGCAGGCTTCCAGCCAGCCTCAGTGTGCCCTCAGGGAAACCAGGGGCAAAAGGAAATCCCGCATAAGGAGGGGCAGGAAAAGTGGGACCGGGAGGGGGTAATAATGGGGGGGCCAGGCAAGGGCCCCCATGCCAGTTAGGGCAGACAGTCTTGAGGCGGCCCTCCTGGAATACCCTAACCAGGGTGAGGTAGCATATGTTGTCAAGGGTTTTAGGAGTGGCTTTAAGATTCCAGCAGGTAATGTACAGCATTGGAAGGTCTCCCCAAATTTAAAAACAGTGGTGGGAATGGAAACAGTGGTTCAGGCAAAAATTGATAAGGAGCAGGCAGAAGGTAGGGTGGCAGGCCCTTTCTTAACCCCTCCTTTCCCCAACATGGTTATCTCTCCATTGGGGGTAGTTTCAAAAAAGGTCCCGGGAGAGTTCCGTTTGATTCACCACCTTTCCCACCCGTGCGGTGGCTCAGTGAATGACGCAATTCCAAGGGAGCTTGTTTCAGTTCAATACATGTTGTTCAATGCTGCGCTTGCACTGGTCCGGTAGTGTGGATATGGGGCAAGGTTGGCCAAGTGTGATGTCAAGTCTGCCTTTCGTCTGCTGCCGGTCCACCTTGAGTGTTTTCCTCTCCTGGGTTTCCATTTCAAAGGATGGTATTATCATGACAAGGCGAGGCCGATGGGGTGCTCCATCTCTTGCTCAGCGTTCGAGAGGTTTAGCACCCTCATCGAATGGATTGTGTGGCAGCATGCCGAGGTGGAGGTAGTCACAAAATATCTGGATGACTTCCTCTTCATCGGTCAGGCAGGGACAAACAAGTGTTTAGAGCTGATGCGGACCTTCCATGGGACAGCGGACGAACTGGGAATCCCCTTGGTTCCGGAGAAGACTGAAGGGCCAGCCACAAGCCTGACCTATCTGGGGATAGAGCTAGACATGGTAGCATCCATGTCTCATCTACCCAGGACAAGCTAACATCTCTCCGGTAAAAGGTGGAGGAGTGCTTGCGGGCACCATGGTCAGGGCCTGTACCCTTCAGTCATTACTTGGGAGTCTTAATTTTGCCTGCAGGGTAGTGGCACCAGGACAGGCCTTCTTGTCCCGTCTCTATGGGTAACACCCCCCCTAACTACCACATTAGGCTGACCAGGGACTTGAAGGAGGACTTGTGGATTTGGTCATCATTTCTGGCAAAATTAACGGCATCAGCTTCTGGCAGGAGCAGCTATTGCTGGAGGCAGAGCTGCAGGTGCACTCCGATGTAGCGGGTGGTTCCTGTTTTGGGGTGTTTTTCAGGGACAGGTGAGTGGCCGCCCCCTGGCCGGATGAATGGTGCGAGGCTGGGGTCACCAGAAACCTTACATTCCTCGAGCTATTTCCCATTGTACTCACAGTGCACCTATGGCCACAAGAGTTTACAAACCACTCCGTGGTTTTTTGGTGTGATAATTTAGCTGTTGTGCACATCATAAACACCTTGTCCTCCTGCTACCCTCGAGTAATGAAGCTAGTGAGGGCGTTAGTGCTTAAGTCTCTAAATTATAACATCTGTTCAGGGCATTGTGCCTGGCATTGACAATGGTGTTGCCGCTGCCCTCTCTTGCTCCCAGATGGAATGTTTCCATTTGCTGGCACCCCGAACCAGGGTGAACCCAGAACCACTGCCAGCATTGGTGTGGAGCCTTGGGTCCTAGAATTCCACTCCGCAGTGCAGGGATCATTGGCCCCACGAACAAGGGCTGCATATGAGCGGGCATTTTGCCAATTTCAAGAATTCCGGCAGGTGCAGGGGTTGGAACTGGGGTTCCTGATCCCCAAGCCACAAATGCTCCAGTTTGCCCTGAATCTCAGGGAGGATGGGGCAGCACCAGGCACCATAGCGGGAAAATTGTAGGGATGGGCGAACAGAATGGAGTTTGGAAATTCAGTTTGTTTGGAAATTCAAGTTTGGAAATTCAGTTCGGTTCGGTTTGGTTTGAAATTCGAGTTTGGAAATTTGGTTCGGTTCGGTTCGAGTTCGGTTCAGAAGTTCGGTTCAGTAGACCGAACAGACCAAGTTCGGTTGAATTCCAAACTTCCGAACCAAGTTCGGCCATTCAAAACCAGGTTTTTTGGTGTGTGTTGCCACTAGGGATGGACGAACAGAACGGAGTTCGGAAATTCAGTTCGGTTCGGTTTTTAATTCAAGTTCGGTTTGGAAGTTCGGTTCGGTCAACCGAACAGATCGAGTACAGTCCAAACTCCGAACTTCTGAACTGCATTCACCCATCCTAGAAAATTGACCGCTTTGGGATTTTGGAGCAGCACACACACACCACCGATGGGGGTTTCTTTGCCAGACGCCTCTTGGAGTGTTGGGCAAGGGAACAGAGCTGTACCCCTGATCAGAGGGCTCCTCTCACTCCCACTATACTGTTGGTCCTTTGCGGTATCCTTCCACAGGTTTGTTATGATGGTTACGAAGTTTCTTTGTTTGGTACAGCATTAAAGTTAGCATTCTTCCGGGTCTTCAGGGTGAGTGAACTCGTGTCCAAGTCAGCCAGGGACAATACAGGTAGGGCTCTTAATATCAAACACATGAACATCAGGTAAGAGCACATGTCATTACTGATCCGTCACTCAAAAACTGACCAGAGGGCTAGGGGACAAGTGGTTAGGTTTACCCGGTCTGAGAGAACTGATCTCTGCCCAGTGCAGGCAGTCGAAATACACCTTGCCATACGGCCGCGACTCCCCTGCCCCCTTTTTTGTCATGAAAGTGGGCAACAGCTGACCAGGTACCAATTCGTGTCTGTCATGCAGAGTGTGGTGGCACAATTGGGCCTGCCGGCGGAGCAGTATGCCCCATTCCTTTTAGATAGGGGCAGCCACCTTCACGGTGGCATCAGGGTTGTCAGATCAAGATATAAGAGCAGTGGGTCAATGGCAGTCCGGTGCCTACATCTGCCAGCCCCCGCACCACAGCCAGCCCTATTTTTTTTTATTTTCTTTTTCTTTTTCTTCATTGTTGTTCTCAGGTGAACCCCTCCAGTGATGGAAGCGGATCTGGATTGTGGGCCACAGTCTGGTGCGCTGGGCTGGCAAGGAGGGCAGTAGGACCATATGGGGAACACAGCTGGGCCTATCGGCATGGGTTAAGATCCGCTAGATGGGCAGGGGCAGTATGAGATGACACCACCTTCTGCCAACCATCAGTAGGCCATATTAAGGACAACCTCCCGATGTCATTTTGTTTCTTTGTTAATTTATACTGCTTCTATATATATTGTGGTTTTTTGGTTTCACCTTATTAGAACCATCAAGCGGGATGTATGGGAGATAAAACGGCTTTTCCCAGCTGTTTTAATTATATGGACTGATCTGGTAGAACGGATCTCATGGAGGGGAGGGTTCACTCTAGAAAGGTAGATAAGGCCAGGAGGAACATCAACAAGGATGTAGGGAAGTGGATAGTAAATTTGGACGGGGATCAGATTCTCAGTTACACCTTGTCCCATAAATGGCCTGAGCTTTTCCGCCTAGATGGGGTGCATTTGTCACCCGAGGGAAATGAGCTCTACCTGAGGGCCCTGAAAGACAAGCTAGAACAGGTTTTAGAGAGTTGGTAGATTGAGTTTTATATGTATTTAGGAGGGTGGGAGTCGGGCTCATCCGAATAGACCTTCCAACAGGTGGGGGGATGATAGGCTCCTTGTCATGCCCTCCTTGAGATGGTAGACAGGACACGGTTTGGACCCACACATTCCCACAATCCGCGACCCACACATCCCCACTCACAGAGCAACTGGTGAAAATTGAGGTTGCTCTGTGAGTGGGGATGCGTGGGGTATGTGTGTGCACCCATGTGCACCGATACCCACATGCCGCCCATGCTGCGGAACACACACCTTCCCTCACAAGCTCCTGCGGCTCATATAAAAATGGTCTGTGAGTTCCACTGAAGTCAATGGGATTTGTGCTATTCCCTCCAAATGGCCCAGAATTTCACCCTTTAGCTTGTTTATCGGAAATCCAGACTCTAGTCTATGGGTACACAGATCACATGGCATGCTTCCGTTTCCTAACTGGATGAGCATAACACTTACTACAGAAGTTCAAAAACAATGGATTGGATCCATCTGCAGATGTGTGGGTCACAATCATGACTGATATTTGATATTCTCTGCCAGTGAGCTTATTTACTGTAATATTTATGAGATGTGAGATGGTAAAGAGGGAAGACCAGTGCTACTGAAATGACCATTTGTAGGTGTTTGCTCCAGTATCTATCTAGCAATAATTATCTCCTACTTTATCTAGTTTAATTTTAAGTGACCCAAGTAATAGGGCCAGAATCACTCCCCTCAGTAGAACTTTCCACTGTCTAAAAGATTCTCACTATAGTATTAAGGCAATTTAATTTACATTCAGCTTACATTTTTGATTGCTCATTTTTATACATTAAGAATGCCTTTCTTTTGAAGGAACCTGGATGCAGATGTGCACGTGTTTACCATGCAAAACCAGGGCCACAGAGGAGTTCATCTCCCATTTGAGGCACCAAAATAATGGTCAGATTTTCAAAATCAGTGAGTATGCTGGGGCTCCCCGAGTGTTCCCCATGGACAGATTTTTGGAAGAGCTCAGCTTGCTGGCCCATTCCCCAATCCCATAGCTTGGGCTTCATCTTTGATACTCACCTTTCCTTTAAACCTTACATCGACTCTGTTGCCAAGTCCTGTCACTTCGCACTCCACAACATTGCTCGGATTCACCCCTTTGTCTCTGTCTCCTCAGCCAAAACCCTTGTTCACGCGATGGTCATCTCTCGCCTTGACTACTGTAAACCCCTCCTTACTGGCCTCCCCCGCTCACCTGTCCCCCCTTATCTCCATCCAAAACTCCGCTGCTAGGGTCATCCACTCAGCCCGTCACTTCAACCACATGCAGCCTCTCCTCTCCTCGCTTCACTGGCTCCCCCTTCCACAACACATCCTTCACAAACTCCTGGTGTTCACGTACAAATCCGTTCACAACCTGGCTCCCTCTTACTTCTCAGCCCGAGTCTCTTTACACACTCCTGTACGCACTCTCCGCTCCTCCTCTACCCCCTCCCTCACTCTCCCTCATCTCCCCTGATCCCCTAACCACTTTCGTCCCTTCTCCCTTGCTGCCCCCCATGCCTGGAACTCCCTCCCTCCCCACATCCGCCTTGCCCCCTCCCTCAGCACCTTCAAATTCCTCCTCAAGACTCACCTCTTCCTCGCTGACTTTCCTGATGCCTGCTAGAACTTGCCATCAATATTTACTGTCTGCCCTCCCCGCAGACTCCTGCCTAACCGCAACCAAGCCAAGCATGTGCACCTGAGACTTCGCATCCACTGAATGTTATTTATCCCGTGTCTCTCCCTATGTCCCCTCTCCTTGTCTCCCCCCTCCGTGTCTATTAGATTGTGAGCCATAGGCAGGGACCGCGTCTATCTTATTGTTCTAGTAAGCACCAGGTACATAGCTGGTGCTATACAAATGCTTTTAAAAATAACAATAATAATAATAACAACAGTAATTAATAATTAATAATTAATACTTAATAATTAATAATTAATAATTAATAATTAATAATCGATAATCGATAATGAAAAAATAATAAATAATAAATAATAATAATAATAATTACTAATAATTAATGTCATTATCATTATCATTGTCATTAGTGGTATTGGTATAGTTTCAAACAAATATTTTATTTTTGGTATCAGTATCGTTATTAGTATCGATTCCCATGCACAAATATTTATACAATATTCCTATCATGTAACCTGAATATATATAATAAAACAGACTATCTAATCTGTCTATATATGTACACAACTAATATCTTTTTAAACCTAAGGGAGACAGGGGAAGGGAAGAGGAAAACTATTTATTATTTAATCAACTATCTATACAACTATTCAAATCTAATCTATATGTCTATAATATATATCTATATCTAATCTATACTACATATGTATGAATGTACAGGGGGGAGAAGGGCAGGGAAAGGGAGAAGGTAAAATGTAGGGTATGAGGAAGGAAAGGTATTGGTAATACAATGAGGACTAGGCAGGATTTTTTGCGTGCAAGCACCACAGTTCTGTAAATGCAACCTGACAAGTAGAGCTCTCATCGAATGGAGAGAAAAAGGCTGGCCCTCCCATTATAAAGGGTTGCAGTGCCCACCCCAGAACTCCCCTGATTGGTTGTGGGAGGCAGCAGGCATTGAGCAATCACAGAGGGCCATGAGACTGCTGGGGCCTGCTTGTGCTGCTCATTGGCCAGTGATACATCAGATACTGCTGAGCTGCTCACCCCTCCCAGCACAGGCACTGTTCAAGAGTTGCGCTGAACTGTGTCATTTTTATACACTAAGCCCTGTTTAGGGCTCCGAGATGTCTGCTCCCTCCTCCCCTCTCCACATTTTCCCTCCAAAACCCAGCTGCCACAGCCCTAATAATAATGACGACGATAATGACATTGTCGTTTTTGTGATAATTGTTGTTATTCTCAGTTGTTGTTTTTGTTATTGCAATAACAAAAATGAAAAAGACACTTTTAATTATTGTTATTGTAATAACAAAAATGACATGCACACCCTTAGGTGCTGGGGTTGAAGCTGGGAATCCCATGTTCAAATCCTACACTCACTGGGTGGCCTCACATAAGTCACTGTCTCTCAGCATCAGTTCTTCATTTGTAAATGGAGTGTGAATGTCAGGTCTGGTCACCTGATTGGTGTCATGAGGATGTGAGGTCTAAGTACTGCCAGTCAGGAACCACAAGTCTTCAACCAGCATTGCTGGGCTTCTAAGCAGTGGACACAGGTCCCTGATGCCTGATCTGGATATGAATATAGCTGGTTTCTACTAGAACCTGTGGACTGAAAGTGGTGGGCTCATCTTGACCTTTGTGCCCAACTCTCTGGACCTATCCTGACACTGCACTGTAGTCTGCTCCGTTGGATTTGTTGCCTGATCCCAATCCTGCCTGCAATGGTTTTGATCCTGCCAGTGCTTCCGATAAACCATGCCTTTATGCTGCCAACCCCAGGCTCCTGGAGGTTATATGTGGATGACATACCCCATTACAATATCCAGCACCAAATATAGATCTCCTGGGCATGGGAGCAGAATGAAAAACTAGGCAGGCAAACTGTCCCACTCCATAAAAGCTGGACCTGTTAAATATCAAGCCCCTAAAGCTTTCAGTGTATGTAGTTTAAAGTGGAGCGTGTCATAAAACTGCTACTGCACAGCTTACAATCTCTGCTGATAGAAAGTTCTTCCCTGCTCGTATCTTCCAGGCACATTCTGCAGTTCACTTTAGCAAAAGGAAGACTCTGTGGTCTTGAAGGGCTTGTCAGTTTTGACCTCTAAATTTGTCCAATAAATGGAATCAAATTATTTACTTCATCCTGCAGGCTTTAGACATCAAGCAAGCTCAGGGCCGCATCTCCTGAAATTACCCACTGTAAATCCAGGCCACAACCAGCTGGACAGTAATTACTCAAGGGCCCTTCCCCCCCTTCCTCCCCTTGAATTTATTTACGATTGGTGAAAACTGCCCCATAAAGTAGCTGTCTGTTCCGGAATGGGAAGGTATCTGGGGCCATCACGCTTTGCATTCTTGATGTTTGCTGGCTCAGGAAAATATACAGCAGATGGAGGCCCTAGATTTTTTCACTTTTACTTCATGCAATTGCAACAATGTCACAATTCCCTGAGCATTTGTGGGAACTAAAGCTGGAAAAACCTCATTTGTTCACATCCACTCCATCTCATTGTCTCTACTGTTCCCTTTCATTGGATGGTTCTACCAACTGGTGCTCTTGTGGTAATGGAAGCCTGCTTGTCCACAAGGCTGGAATGCACACAACTTGTCTTTAATCTCTAGAATCATAGAACTGAAGGGTTGGAAGGGATCTTAAGGGTCATCTCTTCCAACCTTCAGCCCTGAGACTTGTTGATTACTCTCTATTGGCACTGCAGATGGCATGATACTGTGGGTGATTTCAGACGTTACGGGGCCCGTTGGCCCCGTACCAAAATCAACCCATTCCCCACCGGGGTCACCCCATCAAGCCCCAACAGACGTGCTGGGGGGATCCCGGCGGGGAATCGGGGAGGGGGCGGGGCCATGCGGCGCAATGTGCGGCCGCATGGCCCCGCCCCCTCCACGCTCCCCGCCGCCCGCCCTCTGGGGAGACGGGTGGGTGGTGGGGCCAATGTGGCCGCCGCGTCGGGCCAGATTCGCCACGGCCCGGGATCCCACCGGTGATCCCGGGCTGTGGCGCCCGGCCAGATGTTACTTTTTGTTGGTCCCCGCTGGGGATCTCTTTGACCACGCTTCCCGGGACATTCCCCCGGCTAGCCAGGGAAGCGTGGTTCAAATTGACCCCATGTGGGTATTGACCGTGGCGAACATCTGGCAGCCGCCAAACAGGCGTTCGAGGCACATTGACCACAGGTGGGTATTCACCGTGGTTCACTGTGATCTCGTAACGTCTGAAAATACCCTGTGTCAACCAATTCTGAGGCTTCTGCCAGGTCTCTCCTCCACCATATCACTGCCAGACCTAGAGATATAGGGTGAACTCACACGTAACTCTGCTAAACTCTGATTTTTGCATGGCTCCAGAAGCTGTATAATCATCCACGGGTGATCCCTGGATCACTGTTGCATGTAAGGCACTCCTAGTTCCAGCCCTACTTTAGCTGACAAATACATCAGATATAAACAGCAGATCTGAGTTTAAAGCAGGACTGGAAATCGGAGTGCCTCACTCACATTCAACAGTGATCCAGGGATAGTCCTGGGCTGATTATACAACTTCTGGGGCCCTATAAACATCACAGTTTAGGAGAGTTAAGTGTGAGTTCACCCATGGGGTGGGAAAAGAGTTCTGCAGGTCTTCTGGGCTATTGATGGGGCATGCTCCCAGAACATGGTTCTATCACACACATTCCCCTTCCACACACCACACCAATCTGGAGTTAAGTATAATTCACCTGAGTTTTCTCCCTGGCAGAGGGGGCTGCAGAGAGCTCTATAAGGGTGGTGCCTCAGTGTGGATGTATACAGTCCAAACTCTCAGCATGATGTCAGATCCCCTTCCCCTCTGCCTCATACTATGATGCATGTGCCACCTGCAAGACTGAGGCCTTTGTCCAGAATCTGTTTCTGAGCAATAGATTCCATGTCACATGGAGTCTAAGATATTTAAATGAGACTGCCCCTGCACTGCAGGCAGGTCTAGTCTTTGGGTGGACAAATGGGACACCTGTCCCTGGTCTGTGCTGCATTAAGGTCCTGCAGAAGGCTCCTGCCCTGGGAACCTCATGAGTGATGGCTCGGTTTCTGTGACGCCCTGGGCCCAGCCTCTGTCACTTTTCAAGCTGGCATCAGTGGCAGGACCCTGGGAGCTTCAGGATCAGTGACAAGATCCCTGTCACTGCTACTGAGGCACCTGGGTCAGGCACTCCATGGAGGAACCCTAACCACCCCATTCAGGAAAGTCCTGTCCTTACCTCCAAGGCCTTTACTGCCCACCATGGTGACCCCTCAACCTCTCTGTCTCCCAACCCCCAATTAACTCCTGCCCTGATAACTCTACCCTCACCTGGACCCTGTACATTTTGTAATCCTGATTGCTTGTTTGTAAAATGAAGGAAGAAATGGGTTGATCATCCAGTGGAGTACCACCAGATGCAAGTGAGGGGGACACCACGGCCCCCTTGATCCTTAAGGCCCTGACTGATCCCAACCTCAATTCCCATTGCATGACCCATCACATTAGGGGGACACTTCCCCACCCCAAGTGACAGTCCCTTTTTAACTGACTAAAGAAAGGACTGTCCTCTAAACCTGAAATTCAGACAGGAATGTGCCCCTTCTTTTTATTCTTTTACACGCCATTGACACCAGGCTCTAGGGGTGGATCCAGGTATATGCAAACTGTGTGACTGCACAAGGCCCCATATGTTGGACTGTGGTGGAGATAGTGACATGAGTCTCCATTACATGGAGAGGCATGAATCAATTTGAAATGACAAGCACTGGTGTAAAATATGGCCCCTACGGGAGCTCAAATGCATGGATTCCCAACCTAAGGAAAGCCCACAGCAATTCAGGAGAGGGCCCACACTACCATTTCACATGGAGCTCCAACTTCCCTGAATCAAACACCACCATTCTCCTTTCCCTGTTCCTAGGATCTTCCAAAGCCTTTCCTGTCTTCACCAAATTTAACAGAAAAGCGCACCCTCTATCCTGTTCCTTTTTTTCCCTCTGGCTATGGGAGTTGGTATTAGTGGACAACACCTGGATTTGCAGTTTAGCTGCTAAAAAGAATTCCGCTCTTCCATGCTGACATGTTTGGCTTCCTTCTATCTCTGGAGGAGTCAGGTTTAACAGCAGTCAGCATTCCTATCAGTCCATACAGGGGTACAACAAAGGCATTGCTGCAATATCCTGCAAATCTAATTTCTATTCTGGGAATCCACAATGGGGCAATTAAATCCTTCTTCCTAATGTTGGACTTCAGCTATAGGACTGCCTGCCCATACCCTCTTTCTCCAGTTATTCTGATGTTTAACATCCTTATTTCCTGCATTTTCCCCTCTGCTGATCACTTTGAAAATGAGTCCAAGCTCCATGGGCACTTAAGGGGTGTGCTCAGGAGGGGGAAGGTCCAGATCATGGCAGATGAACCCCTATCCTTGAAAACATGCTAGAACTCATGAACCTTCTGCTGTTTTAACACAGTTTCTTTGCCCATTAACTTGAGCCTCCAACCTTTCCACTTCCTTTTTGAATCTCTACCAGAGCAACTGCTAGCTTATTTTTTCTACTGTGGTCATGAGGAGGGGCACTGCAACTTGGTCATATAGAGACTTTACAATTAGTGCCTTGAAAGGGCCCCTCTGATGTGGCTCAGCTGCTCTGCTTTGGGACAGCTGCACTAAGGGTTCTAGGCTGCTCTCTGCTTGGCCAAGCCCCCTCTGACAGCTGGCCCATAAAATTAGTGGACACACTTTAGAAGCTCCAAGCCCCCTTCACCGCCATAATGGCGGCGATGGGGAAATTGTCACGCTCCCCATCGGGAGATACAGGGGAGAAGAGAATGGGCTGCTCTACGCAGCAACAAAAGTAATGGGCGCCCGGCCCGGGTGGGGGTTGCTGTGGCAACAGAGCTGGGGCGCGTGCACAGAAGTGCCACGCCAAGAATTGAGAGAGCGGGTCCGCCCCTTTCTAGGGAGGGCGGAGCCGCACTGGCCGCGTGGAAGCGGAATTCACCCTGAGAACCTGGACAAAGCAGCAGCACGGAGCGATTGCTGCTGTGAAGGCTGGGATGGAGCGCAGGGCGATGGGCCACGCCAAAAAGAAGGGAGTGGCGGCGCAGAAGAGGAGCCGAGTGGAGGCTCCACAGACCACGACTGGTCAAGTTGCAGGGGGGGTAGGCTGGGAGGGGGGTCTCGGACGGGGCCCCATCCAGTGCTGAATTAGTAGCCCACCTCGCAGCCTGCGAGGCCATGTTGTGCGCCTGCCCATTAACCCCAGCAATGCCCCTATCACAAAGGGGTCCTGGCCAAAGTGAGCAGGATGCCCCTGAAGGAGGGCAGGGCCCTATTGAAATAGACAGGGTAACAGGTACAGGGGGGCAGCAGATAGAATCCACAGGCCCCCAGCAAGTAGTCAGGCCACAGGGGCAGGGCTGAGGAGGGGGACCAGGGCACTCTCCACTCCTGACTGCTATAGGGAGGGGGTAAGCCCGGGGGCCGGTGTGAAGTTGAGGCCAGGGGAAGTGCAGCAGGCAGACCAGGTGCAAGGCATAGGTGAAACCCCCCTAGCACTAACAGGGGCAGGGCAGGACACACCGGATCAAGGTACAGGAAGGCGGGGCACAGAGGCATCGCGGGGAGAAGATCCAAGGACACAAGTGATTTAGTCACCTGGCATATCAGGAGGGGCAGATCATTGGGACCCATTTGGTGTTCCAGGCCTAGCCCAACACCAACTCCAGAGGGTGGGTTGCTCAACACCAGTCCCGGGCCCCCTGAGTACAACAAGGGCTAACCTATCCGGGCATGACCTGCCCAGGCCCATGTTCCCAGATACAGGCGACTAATCACCACCAACCCAGAGACGGCAGCAAGTACAAGAGCAACAAGATAGCATGGGGGATGACGCGCTGTGGCAGAGTGTGCTTGCAATCGAAAACTCATTGCGGGAGGAAACGGCAGGGGTAGCGAGGGCGAGTTGCACCAATCAACAGAGCCTAGCTAATCAGAACAGGAATGTACACGGTGAGTCCAACATGGGCAGGGGGAGGACTCCCGATAGCCCAGGAAATGTCGTGGGTACCCCAGAGAGAAGGGAAAGTCCAGGGGGAACTACAGGGGAAATGGGGCAACAACTCATATACGGGCGCCCACCAGGAGCAACCACCATACAAAGGGGTTTAGGATCACCAACACTAGTGCCAAGGTCTCAGGAAGCAACAGGGCCACAGTTAAAGAAGGTTGATGGAGTGTGGGCCTGAGTACTGCCTGCCATACCCCCTGTCATAGAAGTAGAAGAAACACCCAAAAACATAGAGCTAGGAAATACAGGACACACCGATGCGGCGGAGGCCCCCTCCACATCGGGTAGTGCACAGCCCCTAGGTGTAGGTGGGTTAGGAACCTCACCGGTAATCCACCTGCCAGGGGGGCCATTGATGACGTGGCCACTCCATTTGGAAGCCATTTAACACAGGTGACCAAAGAAAAGATATGGAGGGGAGAATACATTGATTTATATGCCTTATTATTTAGTAGTGGTGGGACCCCGGGCCCATTACCGGCTACCGGATTTACCGGTTACCGGTTCTAGGAAAACCGGATTCCCGGATTAAATCCGGTATGCCGGTACCGGATTTAATTCATTGGTTTCAATGGGGCGCTGTGTCCCCATTGAAACCAATGAAATATCCCTCCCCCTCCCCCTCCCAGGCTGCGCGGGTGGAAGGGGGGACACCCCCCACCCACCCTGCCCAGCCTGG
>QEPC01002275.1:392459-413529 GCA_003113815.1 Sphenodon punctatus | reverse complement strand
CACCCGCCAATGAGCCATACCGTGGGGGCAGTCGAAAAAAGGGACAAGAGGGGCCCGGCGCATGCTGGGAGTACAACACAGCCGGCCGATGCAATCGGTCGCAATGTCGATTTCACCACCGGTGCTCCAGCTGCGGTGGGGGCCACCCTGAGAGCACATGTTACCGCCCCCGACAAAAGACAGGCTCCGGCCGATTCGGCATGGGAGGAGGACCTGGAAAAGGTGGTCAAGGGCCCTGCACACAAAAGGGGCCTGACACCAATTCAAATTGAGGCCCTAGCGAAAGCATTAAATGCACACCCAGATAGGGCTGAGGTGGAATACGTGATACAAGGATTTCAGGAAGGTTTCGTGATTCCAGCAGGCCCAGTCAACCAACATACATCCTGTAAAAACTTAAAATCTGTAGAAGGGAAGGAGGACTTGGTACAGGAAAAAATTGATAAGGAATTGGCAGAAGGTAGGATAGCTGGCCCTTATGATCAACCACCCATGCACAATATGGTAATATCCCCATTGGGCATAGTGCCCCAAAAAGCCCCTGGACAATTTAGGATGATCCATCATTTGTCACACCCTCGTGGCGCCTCTGTAAATGATGTGATACCAAAAGAATTAGCAACCATCAGGTACACCTCCTTTGATGTAGCCATTGACAAGGCTAGGAGAATGGGAACAGGTGCAATGCTAGCTAAGTGCGATGTTAAATCAGCGTTCCGCTTGCTACCAGTGCACCCCAATAGTTTCCACCTATTGGGTTTTCAATTTAGAGGCAAATATTATTATGATCAAGCAATGCCCATGGGATGCTCGATATCATGTTCGGCATTAGAACGTTTCAGTTCACTTGTCGAATGGATATTTAGGCAAAGGTGGAAAGGGGGTGATTTAACCGAATACCTCGACGATTTCTTGATCATATGCCCGCCTCAAAAAAGGGAATGCATGAATGCATTATGACAGTTTCAGGAGATGACTGAGGAATTGGGAATACCACTGGCCACAGAGAAAACAGAGGACCCTTCAACAAGAATTACCTACCTGGGGATAGAAATCAACACAAATTTGAAATCATCCAGACTACCATAAAATAAATTGGGGGAATTGCGAGCCAAGATTGAGGAAGGCATACAGGCTCGGAAGGTCACAGTTCGTACCCTCCAGTCATTGGTAGGCAGCCTCAATTTTGCATGCTGGGTGGTAGCACCCGGCAGAGCATTCCTATCCAGGATATATGAAAAATTGAGGGGAACCTTGCCACCCCATTATAGGATCCGGGTGATGCGAGGCATGAAACAAAACCTAGAGACATGGCAAGGATTCTTGGTAGACTACAATGGGGTGAATTTCTGGAGAGACAAGTGGTTGTTGCGCAGTGACCTATAGGTTCAGTCTGAGGCTGCTGGCGGTGCCGGCTTTGGACTGTATTTCGAGACCCAGTGGTGTGCGGAGCCATGGCCCCAGGATTGGCATGAAACCGGCGTGACAAGGGACCTGACATTTTTAGAACTGTTTCCCATAGTAGTGGCAATAATGCTCTGGGCAAAACAGTTCGCGAATCGCACAGTCCTGTTCTGGTGTGACAACATGGTCATTGTCCATGTGATTAACACATTGTCTTCTCGTTCGTCCCGAGTTATGGCATTGGTGAGAAAAATGGCTTGCCTACGGAACAATATTTTGTTCACAGCACGGCACGTTCCCGGCATCAACAACAAAGTGGCTGATGCATTGTCTTGATTTCAGATCAAGCGTTTCCACAAACTAGCACCAGAGGCCAAGGAATTCCCTGAGCCGTTACCTCCGGGGGCATGGAACATTGGGAAGTAGAACTGCAGAATATCGTTTGGGGATCCTTGGCCCCCAGAACGCAGACCGCTTATGGTAGGGCATTGCGGGAGTTCCAAGAATTTAGGTCTCGCAACGGCTGGAGTAGGGACTTCCCCATAAAGGAACCAGAGATATTACAGTTCACCATGTCCCTTAGGAAAAAAGGTTTGGCCGCAGGTACCATAGGCGGAAAGATGGCTACGCTAGCATTTGTTAGCAGATTGAAAGGATACCCCCCTCCAGACCAAGGTTTTTATTTTAAACGGATGCTGGAGAGCTGGGCCAGAGAAATGCCTGCCCCACTAAGTACATGGGCCCCTATCACTACACCTATCTTGAAGAGAATTACAGGAGCATTACCTAGGGTGTGTAATGATGCTTTTGAGACACAATTGTTCACTACAGCATACTCCATAACATTCTTCGGGGGGTTTAGAATAAGCGAGGTAGTAGCATCATCTCACAGGGACAGCTCTGGTCGAGCACTAACTATAGAGGACATGAAATTGGCACCAGAAACCTTGTCATTATGACTGAAATGATCAAAAACAGACCAGAGGAGTAAAGGAGCAAACATCTGGCTGTTTAGTTGTGGGGTGAAAGAGGTCTGCCCAGTTGAACAAATGAGGTGCTATCTCAACATCCACCCACTCAAATCAGGAAACTTGTTTATACATAACAACATAACCCCTTTAACAAGTTACCAATTCAATGCAGTCTTAAAAGCTGCACATGGCAGGGCAGGCTTTTCACCGAGTCACTTTAGATCCCATTCATTCAGGATTGGGGTTGTGGCTGCCACTACAGCAGCTGCGGTTGGTTTGCCAGTTGAGGTGATTAAAGCAGTGGGGAGGTGACGATCTAATGCCTACAAGAAGTATGTGAGGTCTAACTGTTACTAACCAATTGTGTCTCCTGCGCTAGGAACTAGGTGGACCGGGCTGGAGAAACGAACAGTATGGATCGTGGGACACAGTCTGGTGCATTGGGCCAGCAACGCAGCCCTAAAGACGGCACAGGGTGTCCAGCTGGGTTTAGAGGAGAAAGCAAATATGGCCTGGCATGGAACGGGAGGAATAAAGTGGCACCAGTTACTCCCGAAATTGAGGGCACTCAAAGACAAAGTCACACCAGATGTTATTGTGGTGCATTTGGGGGAAAATGATTTGGTAGTAAGAAAAGGGGTTAACTTAGTTATAAAAATGAAGCAGGACATGTTAGTAGTCCAGAGTTTATTTAATAATGTTCATATAGGGTGGACTAGTTTAATCTCTCGCCTTAAATGGGACAGGGCTAGTAAACCCGCAAAAATTGATAAAGCTCGGAGAAATATTAACCAAGAAATGGCAAAATGGATGGAGAGAATAGGAGGAACAATTATACGGCATATGGACATCACATATGGCCGAACAGATTTGTTCAGAGAAGATGGCCTGCATTTGTCGCAAGCAGGAAATGAGTTGTACCTGAGTAATCTGGCCTGTCACTTGAAGGAATTGTTTGAGGGATAGGCGGTGGGGGTCAGGGGAGACCGTGAGTGGTTCCCCTTTTGTGGTGGGGGTCCAGTATGCTACAGTAGGATAAATAGGTACGTGTAGGTTAGGATGAGTCATCTCCTTAAGAGATGGGGAGGGAACACCCAGTGCAATGCTGGCCGCAGCGAGCACTGGGGTTACCACCCTGGGAGGGGTGCCCAGACCGGTCAGCAAGTACACGCACGGTCTTCTGGCTTTGCGGGTACTTACCTCCTTACTCAACCCCACAGTTGGGGATGGCCCCCCTTTCGGCCAGAGCCAGGGTGCTGTCGAAGGGAGGAGTTATGTTGTTGGGCACTGACAAGGGAGGGCACATCCCTGTCAGTGCCGGTGTTAATAAGTAAGTTAAGTAGCTAGCATACTGGACCCAGATTGCTTGTGCAATACCCACCGGCCTTGATGATGATTGAAATAAAAGAGTGCGGCCAGTTTAAAAATCCAATACGGTGTCTGTGTCTTATTGGAGGGATGCGCCGGCAAACAGATCCTATGCAAATAGTACTCATTGTTCAACCTGCAAATGGCAGGTGTACCCATTTTGGAGGGGACATGTTTCAGCTCTACTTATTTTATTTATTTTACAAAAACCAGGCAAATTTTACAATGGAGATATTGCTCCCTCCTTTCACCCTGAAACTGACCTATAGCATTCCTGGACTAAAGCTAATTAATTGAACAAACCACAATGTATGCAAGCAACGGATGTGGGTTTTTTTCATCCATCCAAAAATCAGGATATTCTACTAAAAATTCTGCCATTTTTAAATTTTATTTTATGATTTTGTTTTGATAAAAGACCATTTTCACCAGAAAAACAAAAGTTTTGAATGTAAGTGTTCCAACCAGGTCTCTTACTAACTTCTTTGAAGCCAAGATTATTCACTCCAGATGTCACTGAAAGAGGGTGGCAAGCTCTAACATGTACCTTTTACACCAGTCCTCCTGGACATAATGTCTTTGGCTGTAAGCTAAAGCACATTTACTCATGCAAAATTCCATTGATTTCAGCGGGGCTTGTTGAAGAGTAAGTAAGCATAGGTTTGCCCTACAGCCCTTGTTTTGACACAACCTTCTGAGTTGGAAAGTGAGGTTGGTGAGACATCATGTGACCAATGGGTTTTCCAACAGTGTTTATAGGAAAGTAAGTGAAGACATTAACAGCATGCCTGAAGGGCTCCTGAGACACTGGAAAGGATTTCATTGTTTTCACAGTAAGGTAGAAAATTGGAAACTATGCAGTTTGCTCTGCAGCATTGTGAAGTCTGGTTGCTGCAGGTTGCAAACACATCCCAAGAAACATGAACTACTAGCTAGTTAGCTAGCTAGCTGCTTAATAATGGGCATCCTCCCTGTAAGGATGGGCAAACGCGGTTCGGAAGTTCGGAGTTTGGCCCGAATTCGGCCTGTTCGGACGACCGAACTGAACTGAAGTTCCGAACACGAACTGGCTGAACTGAACTCAAGTCAGAACATCGAAATGACCGAACAGTTCAGTCAGTTCGGTTCGCATTCGGGTGAGTTCGGGTGGCCAAAAAAGGTTCACTGTAAGGTCAAACGTGACAGGGAGGGGTAGTACTAGTCACTGAGGAGCAGACTTCCAGGCACCAGGGGTGGAGAGGCTTGCAAGAAATGAAACTATCTGCCTCCCCCCCTCCCAACACCTTCTGAGCTAGTCACTGTTCCTGAACAGCAGGCGTTGAGTAGGATTATTAGATTGCTTTAAGTTTCATTTCAGTTTTGTACTGAAATGAAACTTAAACCTTAAACTGAAACCTTGTGTTTGTGATTCCCCCCCCCCCCATATATAGAGAGATAGAAAGATATAGATATATATATAGAGAGAGATAGGTTAGGGATAGTAGTTGTAGGAGCTAGCTTAGTGATAGAGATAGCGTTAGTGATTTAGTTTTAGTGTTTGTAGGAGTAGGCCTGTGTACTTATTAGATAATCCATTTAGTTCATAGCATTTAGAATAGTTAATAGCAGTTAGATTTAATGTAAATAGATAGATATAATATTAAATAAAAAATAAATTTAAAAACCACATATAAAAACCAAAAAACCATATAAAAAACAAAAGAAAACCATATAAAACCCAATAAAAAACCAAAAAAATATAAAAAACAATAAAAACACCCATAACAACATTTCCTGAACGGACAAACGGACGAACCGAACGGACCAATGGCCGAACCGAACAGACAAACCAAACGGCCGAACCCAAACCCGGTGAACTAACCGAACTGCCGAACCGAACGGACGAACCGAACGCAGCCAAACTGAACGGCCGAACCCAAACCGCGATATGTTCTCCCATTCCTACCTCCCTGCTTTCTTTCCTTGTTTAGAAAAAGTCAGTATGGCCCTTTTGCATCTGTGCATAGAGAGGCAACTAAAAGCTAATAATTTTTGTGATCCAAAGATTAATGAGAGGATGAGTGAAAATAGACATGCCCCTTAATTCCACTTTAACACCATTTTAACATTTCTTATGCATATTGCAGGGCTGTATAGGGCACTAATACAGCCCTGCAACATGAATATGAAATGTTAAAGCAGTGTTAAAGTTGTGTTAAAGCAGTGTTACGGGCATGTCTGTTTTCCCCCAATGTTAGAAGCAACTACCCACATTCAATTAAAAGAGAGGAAGGCTGGGGGACAACAACAACTGGAAATTACTTACTTTCTTAAGTCTAATGCAACTCTGCAACCAAGCCACCTTCAGGGGAAATAGGTAGATAGGGCTAATAGATGTACTGACTGTGTTAAGGCTCTCAAAAAGGATCATCAGGAGAGAAGAAGATAAATAATCTTGAGGCAAAACAATTAAGGATGGGTTGTAATGTAATTGTAGAACAGTATCCCTGGGCTCTAAAGGTGCTAAGCTTTCTTTTTCCTCCTGTCATTAAAGATAAACTAGGATGGCCATGTTTAATTACATAAAGTTTATTTGGGTACAATCCTGACTCTCCTGAAACCAATGAGACTTTTGCCATTGACTTCAATGGTCTCAGGATTTCATACTGTTAATGGGTAAAAACAAAACAGATGTGAGTTTGGACGGCTGTGACCTGGGACACGCTGGAACATGTAAACACTGCCAGATGTTGGCCTGGGATTGCTCCAGAGAGAATTAGCAGCTAGCCAAGGCTGTGACCTTGCCAAATCTATGAGGTTACAGCCTGGGCTAAGGGCTGTCCATGTGGGCCAATGTGGGCCACTGCGGGCTAGCACATATGTTTTGGTGTCATATACCTGGGCCGGGGGCCACTATGGCTGATCGCCATGGCTGTGCCTCATTGGCCACCATGGCTGCCCTTCATGGTGGGCAGCCAAGGCTCTGGAAGCAGAGTGTGAGTGGGGCTTCCTGCCAGCCCGTTTGGTGTACTCCCAGCCCTACCTGGGCCATGTGGGCAGTGGAACAGTTCCCTGGCTGCGAGCATAGCAGTTTGGTGCCACACTCTGACCCAGGCCATGTTGCCCACGATTTTCCACTCCAGGGTAGCCCTGGCAGTAGTTCCTGCAGGCTGGATGTCTGATTTTACCCAATGTTTTCTATCCCTCCCAGAAGATTATTAAGTTTCTGATGATTCTCCATTCGTTCATTCAGTGTTTACTACTTGCTGCAGTAGCTTCAGGGTGGAATTATGAAATAGATGTAACTGAGGGAGGTTATGAAAAATTGAGTGTTGTTCCTCCTTGACTTTCTCACAGGCTTGTTTTAACAAGACAGTTTTGCATTTGTTAGCAACCCTACCCTATCAGCCCAAACTGCTATAGCTAGACAGCTATGCATTGATCCTGACAATGGTGCAAAAGGCTGCAACTTCCAAGTGTGGGAATTTGCAACAAGCTGAGAAGTTAGCACCAGTATCCTCAGAACGCAGCAATGGGGGAGCCTATGATCTGTCTATGCAGGCTTGAGCAGTGGACTGAAGGGATGTGGCAATACAGGGAATCACAGTACAGTTTCTTGTTTCCAGAAGAAACAATTGAAAAATAAGGTGCACTCGTGAGTGGATGTGGAGGTCAAAGAAGGGAGTGATAGGGGAATGGGAAAGGATGGTCCGGCATGCAGACAAGAAGGAATTCAATGCCCTGTGTTTGTTTGTTCATTTATTTATTTATTTTATTTATTTGGGTGAAGGTCTCACGGGTGTTGGCCCTCATTGTAGATATACGTGGGTGGGAGGAAGAGAACAAGTGCCAAACAATCAGGTTCTAAAAATCTGGGGAGAAGCAGCAAGGGAAAGAAAACCAGGGTGTGGTAGAGGCTGAGGGGAAAACCGTGAGGATCCTCAAGGTAAGGGAAGAGGCCACACCTCTGTGGACTGAGGCTGCATTCACACAAGATTCTTGCCGATGCACCGAAGGAGACAGAACACCAAGTGTTGGGTTTAAATGGCCGCACTCTTTATTAAACCAAATTTTAAGAATTGCAATTAGGTGGGGGGAAATCACCTAGAGTGCTGTGGCTCCAGTAATTGAGCATTATCGTAACCTCAACCAAACAGGGGTGTTTTTGATGCACCATTGATTACCACCCCTCCAACAAAACAACATCTCCCCCTCGCCGTGGCACTTGCCATGCGCGAGGAGGACCAAACTCCTTCCGGAGTTGAGTAAGGAGGAATGGGCCTGCAGGCGGGGGATCATACCTGTCCCTACCTCCCTCGCTGACCCTCCTCCCAGGGATTCCACCCCACCGGTTGCCATACCCCTGCTATTCCGGTGGGTGTGATCTCCTCACCTCTTAAGAAGATGACTCATCTTATCAACATCTAACCTATGCTTTAACCCTCAGTACTGGACCCCTGCCAGAGTGCGACAATAAGCAGGCACAACACACCCTTTGCTCTAAAAATGGGGGAAACAAATATACCCAATTGCCAAGCACTGTGAGGAAGTCGAAAAATTTGGAAACCCCACATGTTGGCCAGATTAGGGTTCCCTCAAAAATTTATTTATTTTATTTATTTATTTATACAAAATTTGTATCCCATCCCTTCTGCCCATAGGGCAGCCCATGGCAGTGAATCGCAACAATCAATAAAACAATAAAACAGTTTAAAACAGTTAAAAAATACAATAATTCAGGGGAAAAACAAGACCTTACCCCACCCCCACCAAAAGCCTGGAGGAACAGCCAGGTCGTACATAAATGCCGAAATAGCAGGAGAGTGGGAGCCAACCAAGCCTCCTCTGGGAGCGAATTCCACAGCACAGGGGCAGACACCGAGAAAGATCTAACATCGGTGGCCACCCACCTCACCCGGGGAACCTCCAAAAAGGCTTCCATGGATGATCTCAAGGGTCGCACGGGCACATGGGGAGTGAGGCGGTCCCGCAGGAAAGTAGGGCCCAGGCCGTGAAGGGCTTTAAAGGTTAAAACCAGCACCTCGAACCTGGCCCGGTGCTTTATAGGCAGCCAGTGCAGAGCCCGGAGCACTGGTGTCATGTGCTCCTTGTGACCTGCCCCCGTAAGGAGACGGGCCGCGGCATTCTGCACTAGCTGCAGCCTCTGGACCAGCTTCTCGGGAAGCCCCACATAGATCACATTGCAGTAATCCAGCCTCGAGGTGGTGAAGGCATGGATGACAGTGGTGAGGTCAGAGTCTGAGAGATATGGCCGAAGCCGCCAGACAAGATGTAATTGCCGAAACCCACTCCCCACCACAGCCACAACCTGAGATTCCAGACTGAGCCATGAATCGAGGAGCACACCCAGACTCCACATTTGAGACACCCAGACTCCACATTTGAGAGACCATGGGAGGGCGAACCCTCGCAACAAGAGGAGATTCAACCACCCCCAGGTCCCCCAAGCCCTCGCTCACCAACATCACCTTCCGGGCCCCACAATGGCAACTGTCAATCGTCCACAGTGCTTAGGGGAGGGTGGGTGGGTGCTGCTTGCTCACTGAGATCCAGCCCGCAAGTGAGGCTGGAGCCATCTGTGCTGTGTGTCTGAGCCCTGCCCAAAGACTCTTGCCCATGTGGGGTCCCTTAGCCCTATCACCGCCGCCGGGGCTCCCTAGCAACCCTGGAGGGGTTCTAAACTTTCCCACGTTCCCCAAGCACGGCCACCTCATCACCCCAGGGCTTGTAGCCATGGTGGCGCAACCAGCCCTCCAAGTCGTGTCCTGCCTACAATCTCAAGGCGGGTGCGGCAAGGAGCCTATCACCCCCCCACCTGTTGGAAGGTCTACCTGGATGAGCCCGACCTCCACCCTCCTAAATACATATAAAACTCAATCTACCAACTCTCTAAAACCTTCTCTAGCTTGTCTTTCAGGGCCTTTAGGTAGAGCTCATTTCCCTTGGGTGACAAATGCACCCCATATAGGCAGAAATGCTCGGACCGTTTATAGGACAAGGTGTAACTGAGAATCTGATCCACACCCAAATTTACTATCCACTTCCCTACATCCTTGTTGATGTTCCTCCTGGTCTTATCTACCTTTCTAGGGTGAACCCTCCCCTCCATGAGATGCATTCTACCAGATCAGTCTATATAATTATAACGGCTGGGAAAAGCTGTTTTATCTCCCATACATCCCGCTTGATGGTTCTAATAAGGTGAAACTAAAAAACCACAAGGTATATAGAAGTAGTATAAATTAACACAGAAACAAAAATGAACTCGGGAAGTTGTCCTTAATACGGTCTACTGATGGTTGGCAGAAGGTGGTGCCATCTCATACTGCCCCTGCCCATCTAACGGATCTCCAGCCATGCCGATAGGTCCAGCTGTGTTCCCCATCTGGTCCTACTGGCCTCCTTGCCAGCCCGGTGCACCAGACTGTGGCCCACAATCCAGATCAGCTTCCATTACTGGAGGGGGTCACCTGAGAACAAGAATGAAGAAAAAGAAAAAGAAAATAAAATAATTTTTTTTTTAGGGCTGGCTGTGGTGTGGGGGCCGGCGGATGTAGGACCGGAAGGCACTGGATCGCTATCGACCCACTGCTGTTATATCATGATCTGACAACCCTGATGCCACCTTGAAGGTGGCTGCCCCTATCAAAAAGGAATGGGTTCCATACTGCTCTGCTGGCAGGCCCAATTGTGCCACCACACTCCGCATGACAAACATGAATTGGTACCTGGTCAGCTGTTGCCCACCTTGATGACAAAAAAGGGGACAGGGGAGTCCTGGCCATATGGCAAGGTGTGTCTCGACTGCCTGCACTGGGCAGAGATTGGTTTTCTCGGACTGGGTAAACCTAACCACTTGTCCCCTAGCCCTCTGGTCAGTTTTTGAGTGACAGATCAGTAATGACACGTGCTCTTACCTGATGTGCACATGTTTGATATTAAGATCCCTACCTGTATTGTCCCTGGCTGACTAGGACATGGGTTCACTCACCCGGAAGACCTGGAAGAATGCTAAATGCTGTCCGACCAATGAAGAGGAAAAATGCTGTACCAAACAAAGAAACTTCGTAACCATCATAACAAACCTGCGGAAGGACACCGCAAAGGTCCAACAGTATAGTGAGAGTGAGAGGAGCCCTCTGATTGGGGGTAAGGCTCTGTTCCTTGGCCCAACACTCCAAGAAGCGTCTGGCGAAGAAACCCCCGTCGGGTGTGTGTGTGTGCTGCTCCAAAAACCCAAAGCGGCCAATTTTCTAGGGATGGGTGACTGCGGTTGGGAAGTTCGGAGTTTGGACTGAACTCGGTCTGTTCGGTTGACCGAACCAAACTTCCGAACCGAACTCGAGTTTCAAACCGAACCGAACCAAACTGAATTTCCGAACTCCGTTCTGTTCGCCCATCCCTAGTGGCAACACACACCAAAAAAACTGGTTTTGAATGACCGAACTTGGTTCGGAAGTTCGGAATCCGACCGAACTTGGTCTGTTCGGTCGTTCCGAACCGAACTCAAATTTCAAACTGAGCCGAACTGAATTTCCGAACTTGAATTTCAAACAGAACCGAATTTCCAAACTCCGTTCTGTTCGCCCAGCCCTACAGTTTTCCTGCTACGGTGCCTGGTGCCGCCCCATTCTGCCTGAGATGCAGGGCTAACTGGAGCATTTGTGGCTCAGGGATCAGGAACTCCAGTTCCCACCCCTGCACATGCAGGATTCTTGAAATTGGCGAAACTTCCGTTCGTATGCAGCCGTTAGCGGGGTGAATGATCCCTGCACTGCGGAGTGGAGTTCTAGGACCCAAGGCTCCACACCGATGCTGGCAATGGTTCTGGGTTCACCCTGGCTCAGGGTGCCAGCAAATGGAAAAGTTCCATCTGGAAGCTAAAGATGGCATCGGCAACACCATTGTCAATGCCGGGCACATGCCAGGCCCTGAACAGGATGTTATAATTTAGACAGGTGAGCACTAACGCCCTCACTAGTTTCATTACTCAAGGGCAGCGGGAGGACAAAGTGTTTATAATGTGCACAACAGCTAAGTTATCACACCAAAAAAGCACTGTGTGGTTTGCAAACTCTTGTGGCCATAGGTGCACTGTGAGTACTATGCTACGGATGCTACCGTGTCTAGCTCTATCCCCAGACAGGTTAGGCTTGTGGCCGGCCCTTCAGTCTTCTCTAGAGCCAAGGGGATTCCCAGTTCGTCCGCTGTCCCATGGAAGGTCCGCATCAGCTCTAAACACTCATTTGTCCCTGTCCAACCAAAGAAGAGGAAGTCATCCAGATATTTTGTGACTTCCCCCACCTCGGCACGCTGCCACACAATCCATTCTATGAGGGTGCTAAACCTCTCGAATGCTTAGCAAGAGATGGAGCACCCCATCAGCATAGTCTTGTCATGATAATACCATCCTTTGAAATAGAAACCCAGGAGAGGAAAACTCTCAGGGTGGACCGGCAGCAGAAGAAAGGCAGACTTGACGTCACACTTGGTCAACATGGCCCCATTTCCACACTACCGGACCAGTGCAAGCGCAGCATTGAACAACATGTATTGAACTGAGACAAACTCCCTTGGAATTGCGTCATTCACTGAGCCACCGCACGGGTGGGAAAGGTGGTGAATCAAATGGAACTCGCCTGGGACCTTTTTTGGTACTACCCCCAACAGAGAGATAACCATGTTGGGGAAAGGAGGGGTTAAGAAAGGGCCTGCCACCCTACCTTCTGCCCGCTCCTTATCAATTTTCACCTGAACCACTGTTTCCATTCCCACTACTGTTTTTAAATTCGGGGAGACCTTCCGATGCTGTACATTACCTGCCGGAATCTTAAAGCCACTCCTAAAACCCTTGCTAACATATGCTACCTCACCCTGGTCGGGGTATCCCAGGAGGGCCGCCTCAAGTCTGTCTGCCCTAACTGGCATGGGGGCCCTTGCCTGGGCCCCCATTATTACCCCCTCCCGGTCCCACTTTTCCTGCCCCCCCCTTGTGCGGGCTTTCCTTTTGCCCATGGTCTTCCCTGAGGGCACACTGAGGCTGGCTTGAAGCCCGCACAGTTTCGGAAGGTATGATGAAACCGACAGATGGTTCGGGAACACCTGCATACTCCCAGCACTGGGCAGCGCTGTTAGCCGGGGCCCTTTTTCCCTCGTCACGAAAGGACTCAACTGCAGAGGAAGCTGCCCCTTTTGCCAGCAGGTGACCGCTATCCAAGCGAGAAATGTTACCCAAGACACTCATGCAGTTCAGACACAAGTCATTTGCATGCAAGTCCCATCGGAGCCCGGGGATATAGGCAGCACGGTGCCTAAACGCCTCGTCATATCTGAGCCAAGCCCTGGAAAGGCCTGCTTCATATGCCCGCCACATAATGTCGGCGTATTTAAGTAAATCGTCCGAGCGCCCGGGGAATGCCTGAATCATTACCCCATGGTAAATGGAAAAGGCGGCCGTCAAATTGGACCAGTTCCTCTCCGCCTTTGGGCGTTAAAACCATTCCTTATCTTTTTTGTCCTCCTGCTCAGCGGGATCCACTATGGGGTCACTGAACAAGAGGGCAAAGATGTCAATGTATTCCCCTCTCCATATCTGTTCCCTCGTGGCTGGAAGGATGTGGTCTCCAATCGGATCAGAGACATCCGTGTATCTGCCACCCAGGGTGTGTGTGTGTGTGTGTGCTGTCTGATGTGATCCAGCACCTGAGGTGCCGTTGTTGGGAGCGGGAATGCTTGCATGGGAATTGCAGCAGGTGGGGACCAGACTTGTAGATCCTGCCTACCTAATGCAGCAGGCCTGCCTTGCTGCCATCCCAATGGTGCAGGCTGCGGGGGGAAGTTCAAGCTCCCTGCGCATGGGGCAGGTGGCATGATAACAGGGACCCATGCCCCGTTCCACCATAATAACTGGGTCCTGACTCCCCCCACCCAAGGTGGGAGGCTCATTGCCCAAAATGTCCTGTACCACTGGCTCCAGCCACCCCCGGAACCACAGGCCCAGTGTCCCAACCCCCTGCCCTCAGTAGTAGGGCCGCCGCGTAACCTGGGTTACGTTGCCCCCACATGCTGGGGGGATCTTGCTGTGCTGGCCCTTGTCTGGCATGCTCATGGACCAGTGCCTGGATGGTGCACTCGATGGCCTCGATCCTTGAACAAAGGTCATCTTCTTCCCCTCTATGTGACTTCACGTGGTTATCACCATCCCCGCGTTACGTGTGCTCATCCCTGGAAGAGAGTAACCGGGGTTACTCTGGCCTGCCCCGGGAAGGGGGCATGCCCAATGTCTCTATGCCCCCTTCTTGTCCCCAAGTAGCAGGAAGCCAGCCCCAGTGGGGGCCCATGTTAACTGGCCAGCCTGATACCGCTGCTGGCCCACGGCCTTCTTCGCTTTAACCTGTGGAGCCCCAGAATCCTGGGGGCTGTAATGGGGTGTGAGGTCCCACCCCTGAAGGCCCCGCTGCAGCGGGGCAGGCTAGCTGACCACGGGGGTTCCCCCGGGCACCCTCCTGGCTGGGACAAACTCGTCGATATAACGAGTGGGGGGCACAACCTTCCTACCTCCTTGCTTGGGGTTGGTCTCCGCCAGGCCCCTTCCATCTCGCTGAAAATAAGCCCCCCCACCAGCCACCAATAGGTCCAGTGGAGAAGGGGCCTGAACCCCAGCCTGATCTAATACCCCCACTGGTCCCCCAGCCGTCAGGGCGCTCAGCATGGCCTCACAGCCCGTAAGCCTATCCTTCAGGGTTGAATCCGCCCCTCCCCCCACCTCAACTTCTGACAAACTCCCTGCCCCCCGCTGCTTGCTCCCTTCACGGGGGGGGGCCTCCTCAGGCCCCATCGCTCCCGGGGCCTCCCCCGTCCCAGCCGCCGCCACCTGGCTCTTCTTAGGTCCCAGCTGCTGCTACTTTGGTGCAACAAAGGCCTTTCTTTTCACTTTTTCCATATCTGGGCCGCCAACAAAACACCAGCTATGAGAAGATGGGGTGCTCGTGGCACCAAGCCTGGGGCCTAATCAGGCTCCAGGTCAGCGAGCTGCTTGCTCACTGAGCTCCAGCCCGCAAGTGAGGTTGGAGCCGTCTGCGCCATGGGGTCTGAGCCCTGCCCAAAGACTCTCACCCCTGTGGGGCCCCTTAGACCTATCACAGTCGCTGGAGCTCCCTAGCAACCCCAGCAGGGTTATAAACCTTCCCGCACTCCCCTAGCATGGCTGTCTCATCGCCCCAGGGCTTGCAGCTCTGGCGGCATAACCAGCCCTCCAAGCCGTGTCCCGCCTTCCATCTCAAGGCAGGTGCAGCAAGGAGCCTACCACCACCCCACCAGTCGAAAGGGGGTGGGGGAGGCATTTCTCCTGCCTCTAGTATTTGTAGAGTTTGTAATCATGGGTATCACTTGCTCGCACATTCCCTCTCCCACTTCAAATGTTACTTTCTAGCTAAGAAAGCATTGGAATTTGAAAGGGGCAGCTCATCAGTGCAAAGTGGCTGGGGAGTCCTTTCACCCTCATGTGATGAATCCTTGGCTGCATTTGTAGGAGGACCTAGACATCTCAGTCCCATTGTGTTAATTGCTCCTATAAACAATGCAATGAAATGATGGTTCCGACCCTGTATTAATAAGCTTTCAGTCCAGGAGCAGATTCCTGTTACCAAGAACCAGTGTTTATATACCGGTCTCCTGAAACCATATGAACAGTCATTTTAAATGCTTCTTCCAACATGTGTCAGATGCCAGTTTTCTGTTGCTAGCAAAACAAGCAGTCCATTCTTGTGCCTATTCTGCCCAACAAGAAAACAAATTAATATAGGTTATTGAATTTCAAAATTTATTAACTAAATCACAAGACAACAACTGTGCAGACATTAGGCTAATCTTATAACATGACAGCACATTAGTCAGCAGCATGTTGCAATCTGTGGGGCTGATCAGACTGTTCCTAAAGCAACTTAGTCTACTGTAATTTTCTGCTCATGTGTTCAAGACATGGAAGTACTTTTTCTGCAGGTGGCATTCTTTCACAGTTTTGTAATGAATCTATTTACAATTTCATGTGCAAGTCACTTTCATTTCCTACAGTGATGCGTTTGTTACCTCTAGTATGTACTACTGCATTCCCTTTGATAAACAATACTACACTTATTCACATTATAAGCAAAGCAATGACTTTCTTTTCTGCAACGAACTCCTGGATATCCCAAAGTGAAGGGGTTACAGGAAAACCAATGTGTGTGGTAGAAAAAACACGTCACTAGAGAAGAGCTAGGCAGCACCACTAGGAGTTATTTTAACAGATACTAGATAGTCATATCTTGGGGCTATACCTTTCACATTCCCGGTAGAGGGCCTTTGGAAAATGGAGTTTGCAATGGTTGCATGCAGAGAATCCATTCCAGTGTTTTTGTTTAGCCCACTATATGTAGGTGCTAGGGGTGGGACTCGAGGTGAATTATCAGTTTAAAGTTTTATCTGTATTGGAGTAATCCGATATCAGATTTATCAATATCGGTATATCGATTTTTTTTAACATTTCTGATTTCTTGATTCTTTAACATTGCGGCCATTGTTGGCATTGATATTTAAAATCCAGGAGAAACCGGCAATGTTAAAAAAACGATATATCGACACCGACAATTATCGGTATTATCGGATTAATCTGATACCGATAGTCCCACCCCTATCATCTGACACCTATCATTCCACCCATCATCCCACACCCATAGTCCCACACCTATACCATATCATCATCTTCCATAGAACAGCCCATAGGAGAGGGCTCCTCTTGTCTCCTCTGTGGACATTCTGCAGTGTGCAAGGCCATAATATGCTTCTCTCAGTCTCATTCCCTTTGCCAGTCATGGACCCTGGCCCATGCAGAGAGAACTCTGTGCAACTCCAAGAAGAAGACTGCTGTGTGCCACCTTCTATTTGTCGTGGGTCTCCTCTATGGGATGGATAAATGAAAGAACAGGAGTTTGATAAGAGTTACTCAATTAGTGCTTATGTATCTGAGAAAGCAGAGTAATGCACCTCGTAACATCTTTCCAAGTCCTGATTTAAGGCACACCCAGTAGCTTGGAGCATAAAGGTGTTCTCTCTTATAACAGGTATTTGTCATTCCTCCAGCCCCACCTCTACAGGTGACGGAATTTCTTCTGCAACTCTCCAGAAGACTAGGTGGAAGGGAAAATTTATTTTGTGGGCTCCAAAGGTTTACAGTCCAAATTATGTCACTAATCAGGCTGCCTAGGTACAGTGTCAAATATTTGGAGATGACCTCTCACAATGTACCATGAATTCACTGTCTTGTCCCTGGTGGAATTAGGCATGTCAGTGTTTAACGTGCTTCACAGAGAAGTATCCTGAACAACATCCAGAAGGCTGAAGTCACCTGTAAGGCACTGAGTAGCATCAACTCTCATTATTAGTGGTGTTTGGTGGTGAAGAGGTTCAGTGACATTCTGAAGACCATCAGTGATGCATTATCATTGTCCAGGGTCTTTGTTTTAGGGAAGCGTTATGGACACTCAGCTTCAGGGGCATCTAGACCGCATCAGTTTTCTGGATCCCTCGGAGTCCGACTTTCATCCGGGGTTTGGCATGAGACTGCGCTTGTGGCCTTGGTTGATGACCTTCGCCATGAAGGTCCAGGGTCACTCAACCTTGTTGATCCTGTTAGATCTTTCAGCAGCATTTGACACCACTGACTGTGAGATGTTGGTGACACACTTGTGGGACTAAGCTGGGGTGGGCTGGACTGTTCTTGAATGTTTCCACTCTTTCCTGGCCAGAAGAACTCAATGTGTGGTGCTGGGGTGAGCGTTCATCTTCTCCATGGGACCTCACGTGTGGAGTCACACAATGCTCTATTTTGTCCCCTCTCCTGTTCAACAGGTACATGCACCCTTTGAGTGAGGTTGTTCAAAGGTTTGGTGTGCGGTGTCATCGGTATGCTGATGACACCTGTCTTTTTCAGCTGATCCAGACCCAGAAGTCTCAGTGCTTACCCGTTGTTTGGTGGCTGTGGAGGACTGGATGGGGTTGAGCTATCTGAAGCTAAATCCCGACAAGATGGAAGTGATGCTGGTGGGTAGGGCTGAGGGAGTGGTAGCCCCTGTCACTGATGGGGTTTGCCCACCATTGATCCCTCAGGTCCGTAGTCTGGGGGTACTCCTGGATGTCCAGGTGGTGGCCGTGGTAAAGGGAGCTTTCTGCCAATTACATCTGGTGTGTTGGCTTTGGCCGTATGTCTGTGACATGGATCTGGCCACCATTATCCATGCTTTCATCACCTCAAGACTGAACTATTGCAATATGCTCTATGTGGGGCTACCTTTGGTGACAGTCTGGAGATTTCAGCTGAGACAGAATGCGCCAGCCCATCTCCTTACAGGGACGGGTTGCCATGAGCACATTACACCAGTGCTCCGTTCTCTGCACTGGCTGCCTATAGTCTTCTGGGCCTGATTCAAGGTGTTGGTATTGACCTATAAACCCTAAATGGACTGGGCCCCGCTTATCTGAGATATAGCCCCATCCCCCGGGCTCTGGACACACCCCTGAAGTCGACTGGGGATGCTTCCCTTGGAGTTCCCTGTGTATCCCGGGTGGTGACGATGAGGTAGGTTTTCTCGGTCAATGCACTGTGGCTGTGGAACTCCCTCCGGATGCAGGTCCACCTAGGCACAAATTTCCCTTCTTCTGAAGATAGTGCAAAACCTGGTTGTTCTGCCAGGCTTTTGGCAAGGGAGATGGGTGGGGGAGTTTGGGGGGGAGGGGTTGTGGCTCTGCCTGAGTTGGTTTTATAGAGTTTATATTTTTTTGTTTATATTTTTATATTTTGGTTGTCATGTTTTGTTGTATTGTATGTGTTTTAGCTTTGTTGTATGCTGCCTGAGCTACTGTGGTAGGAGGGGGCAGCTAAGAAATATACAAAAGTAAATAAATAAATAAATAAATAAATCCAGGACACTTGAGAGGTACAGATACAATAGGCCCTGTGCTGGTCCTTTGTAACCATTTAGAATTCAGCAGTAATCAAGACCAGCCTTAGGATTTGCAGGGCCCAGGGTGAAGATAAAATGCAAGGCTCCCATGAGTCCACTCCCATAAGGACACCCTCTGCAGGGCACTAGAAGTGGTCATGTTTGGAACTCTACTGGGAAGGAGTGGACCTTGCCCAGGCGAAAACAGGGGCACACTGGAATTAGAGAAGATAGCAGGGCCTGGGGTAATTGCCCTGGGTAGCTCTGTGATAAGTCCGGCCCTGGCTGTGATGATACAAAGTGTAACCATGTTGCTGCTATTGTTACCTTGGGAACATGTTGTTTCCCAAAAAGTATTGTGCATTGTTTCATAGTGACTGTGTAATCGCTGTGTACGTATGTGTGTGCATGCATGTGCGTGCTTGTCCTTGCTGCTAGGAAATTTTAATAATCACTCTGCAATCTGCACATTCAAAAGTACGAGACCTTTCAAAGACAATATTGCTTACCCTGTGTTCATGGTTAAGCTTGCAACCCTGCAATTTGCACATTCAAAAGTATGAGACCTTTCAAAGACAATATTGCTTATCCTGTGTTCATGGTTAAGCTTGCAACCGATGAGTAACAAAGATGAATTAATGAAGCTTAGTTCAGCAAACATCTATAACCAGGGCCACAATTCTCTAGGGATGGGCGAACAGAACGGAGTTCAGAAATTCGGTTCGGTTCAGTTTGGTTTGAAATTTGAGTTCGGAAATTCGGTTCAGTTCGGTTTGAAATTTGAGTTCGGTTCAGAAGTTCAGTTCAGTCAACTGGACAGACCAAGCTTGGCCGAATTCCAAACTTCTGAACCAAGTTCGGCCATTCAAAACCAGTTTTTTTGGTGTGTGTTGCCACTAGGGATGGGCGAACAGAACGGAGTTTGGAAATTCGGTTCGGTTCGGTTTGAAATTCGAATTCGGTTCAAAAGTTCAGTTCGGTCGACTGAACAGACTGAGTTCGGTCTGAATTCCAAACTTCCGAACAATATTCCCCCATCCCATGGGGGGTGGGGAATTCCACAGGAGTCTGTGGGGCTGATTATGTGTCCTGCCATCTCCTGGACGGCCAACTCACCTCAGCAGCAGATAAATCGACTGCGACAGGGTTCCCTTGTTGCTGGAAAGGTCAGGATGAGTCCCTCCCTTACCCCTCGGCCCCCCAGGATCCTCCCCCAGATCCCCAACTCACCCTGTTGCTGACAGAATTGGGGTGAGTTCCTCAATCCTCCTCCTCCCCCCACCAAGGAGTTTCCCTCCACTCTCCTCTTCCCCCCTTTCCTCCCCATATCCCCAACTCACCCGAGTAGCAATAGCGCTCGGCAGCCTGTTGCTGATCTGGCTGGGCTGGGGATAAGGACTGGAGTGTAGTGGTAGAGCTCAGGGTTCTTGCTGAATGGGCTGGGCTGGTTTGGAGAGGTGCCTACGGTTGGCTCACCTGTGCCCCCAGCTTGCTTGGGCCCAGCAACTCACCTGATGCAACAGCCAGCAGTGGCAGGCACCCTGAGCACTGCTGCTACCCTCCCCCTTCTCAGCCTAGAACTTTCAGAATTCCTGAGCAGGCGGACTGGGGAGAGGGTTGCTGGATGACATGACATCAGGAAAGCCTCTGATTGGCCAACATGTGGGGATGTCACCTGTCAACCATCATACACAAGCCAATTAGAGGCCTGTATGCAATGGTTGATTGGTGACATCACTGCATGCAAGCCAATCAGAAGCGCTTGCGTGCTGTGATGTCACCCAGCAAGGGACATTCTGTTGGGAATTTCCTTTAGGAAGGATTCTGCACTAACTCTGCAATTCTCATAAGTGTGTTTCGCTCAGGGCCCTGTCTATAACTTTGTAGGCTTTGCTAAAACCTTTCCAAACCTCTTTTGCTGTCTTTTAAATGAATTCTAGATTGGGTTTTGTGTGTTAGTTGTGAGATGAACTCAAAAATATTTATTTTATTTATTTTGCAAATTTCTACCCCGCCCCTCCTGCAACGCAGCTCGGGGCGGCTTCCAACATTAAAACCATAAAATACAATAAAATCAATACAAAACAATCAAAAAATACTTAAAATATTAAATATTAAATATAAATATAACTTAACAGGGCTAGACCAAAAACCAAACACAAATGGGTCGGGGACTAAACACCCCCCTCCCCACCCTCCCTCCCAAAGGCCTGGGCAAACAGCCAGGTCTTACAGTTCCGCCGAAATGTTAAAAGGCTTGGGGCCAGGCGAGCTTCCTCCGGAAGGGAGTTCCACAGCCGCGGTCCCACCACCGAGAATGCCCTCTCCATCGTGGCCCCCCGTTTAACA
>QEPC01002275.1:357607-378777 GCA_003113815.1 Sphenodon punctatus | reverse complement strand
ATTTCAGTACAAAACTGAAATGAAACTTAAAGCAATCTAATAATCCTACTCAACGCCTGCTGTTCAGGAACAGTGACTAGCTCAGAAGGTGTTGGGAAGGGGGGAGGCAGATAGTTTCATTACTTGCAAGCCTCTACACCCCTGGTACCTGGAAGTCTGCTCCTCAGTGACTAGTACTACCCCTCCCTGCCACGTTCGACCTTCCAGTGAAGCTTTTTTGCCACCCGAACACGATCTGAACTGACCAAACTGTTCGGTCATTTTGACGTTCGGAATTGAGTTCGGTTTGGCCAGTTCATGTTCAGATTCAGATTCGGATTCGGTCATCCGAACAGGCTGAGTTTGGGTCGAACTCTGAACTTCCGAACTGCGTTCGCCCATCCCTATGTACCTGTGTGTCTGTGTTTCTCTAAACCGAGGCCTTATTACCATGATGTGTCTCTCAAGCATAACGAATTATAGTTGCAGTCATCACACCACTTATTCCAGAGTAGTTCTGTTTCAGGACTGCAGCTTCTGTGTCTGTTGTCCTTCCTGTTGCTCACTGTTTGCAGCAGTTATTATTTACTTTTGCCCTCATCTGACACCCCTCCATCTCTGGGATACTTGGCATTAGGGTACGTTCACTGAGTCCATAGTCCCTGCAAATGTAACTATGACCACACCCTGGGGGGGAAAAAAACCCACAGGACACTCTGCTTGCAAAAGACTGGACTGGGCCCTTCCCCATATGATGAACAGGAGTATGGAGGAGAAAGTTGCTGCTCTCCTGCATTATTTACTGTTGCCAACACACATTCCCATGCGCTCCTCGATAAGGTGACATGGGGATGACAATTGTAATAAGATAAAAAGATGAGATGAAGCTTCAGTTTGATGTGTGACACTCTGCCTTTTGAAAAATTGAAGAATTCTAACTCTCAGCAAAATTCCCTGCTGCATGAGACCCTGCTTTGCATTCTGCCAGTTTGTAAACCTCCCCCCACTTTGAGAGTCCAGGCTCTGCTATGTAATCCCAGCTTGCCAAGGCTCTATTAATGATTTAGAATCAGATGTTGTGGTTGTGCTTCCTGACAGATGTTCTAACTGAGAGGTAATTTATTTTTTGGGATGAAGGATGGAGTGTTATTAAATATAAATAAATATCTAGCTTGTTTTTGAAAGCTTGCTTTGTTCCTTGCCTGCCCCACACTGAGATGTCTCACAATTAAAAGCTTCTCACATTAATGATTTGGGTTTTTCTTTATTTAAAACTGATTTTCCTTTGTGCTGTTGTAAAACAGGGAGCTTCAAAGAATAAGACCTTTACTTAGACACAGAACATGTGGGGACAGATGTTCAGAAAAATGTTCAACACTCCCACTGAGAACAAGAGAAAAACCACTGTTGAAAGACAATGGAGATTTCCCTTCCCAGCTCCACCCCCAGCCAACAACTGAGAACGTCAAATAATCAATCCACCCAGCTGAGAACAATGGAGAATTCCTGATATTGAGAATGATAGAAAATCACCCCTAACTGAGACCAAATCAATTACGCTGAAAACAATAATTTGTGTCATTGGGAATATCAATGAATTCACCTCCTCCTCACTATGAAAAATAGAGAATCTTGAAGAATCCCAACTGGGAACAAAGAAATTATTCCTGACTGAGAATAATTGAAACTTTCACATCTGTCCATTGAAAAAAATGGAACTCCCAAGCCTGTCCAGTAAGAACAATAGAGAATCCATTTTCCATCCATCTGTTGAGAACACATGGGAAGCTCCTCTCCTAGCCACCATTTCCAGCAGCTGCCTCCCCCTGAGGGCAGCAGCCCTTGGGTGGTGCCCAAAGGGTACCGACAAAAGGGTGCTGGCCATTTTGTGGCCATTGTGAGGCCGGAGCAAGGCCCACGAGGACCCAGCGCCTCTTCCAGCCATCACTAGCATCGCCACTGGCCTTTGCTTGGACTCTCACTGTACCTGTGTGTGACCCACTCATGCCAACGCAGTGGATCTATGTGGGCATGAGTAGGACCGTATTATGTAAAAATGGACTTAGATCAGCTGCAATCCATTCCATTGATACCAGTTGAGTAAGCAGTTGAGTAAGTCTTGTTTCATTAGCTTACATCATGTTTTCCAGTGAGTAACTATGACGTGCAGAGTGGCCAAATGAACCTGGTTACAGGAACTTTTTCTGTCCTTTGGAATGGAGCTCTGTGGGAAGATCCCCAATAGTGCTAGATATGGTCTGAAGGGAAAATATAAGTCAGACATCTCCTTAATGAGCTTTGCATTTTACCCATGTCTGAGCCAGTTATTAACAAAGGCTACTGTTCACGAGGGGAGTATGATCTAGTGTTTGGGGAGCTAACCTATGACTTGGGAAACCTAGGTACAATTCCTTAATCTACCTGATTCCTTTTGAAAATTAGTCTTCCTATTCCTCAAAACCCCATCAATAATATTGGGGGAGGGTGGGGAATGACACCTCCCTTCCTCACAGGGGTGTTGTGAAAGTGATGATTGTGAGGGACTCTGATACTGTGGTAGCTGCAGATTGGTACAGTACCTGAGATATGTAATGATGAGGTACTTAAAATGCCTGAATCCATGTGTAATTTCCCTATCTTGTTACCTTGAATTTATTTCCTTTGCAGAGCCCTCCCCTCCGCTCATTCTGCAGGGTTCCCATTACTCCCCACCCCCAAATTCCTCTGAAACCATTCAGTTCAAGGTGCCACTGATCATCTCTGCAGCATCCCATTCCAAAACCCCAGAAGAAGAAGAAAAAACACGTTTTGAATTAATTCCCCTCTTTGTCTAGGCACTGGCAACCAACATGAACTGACATGCTTTGCTGTAGAGGAGGCAGCAGGCACAGCCTGGGGTAGCTGACATCACTCACGGTCTTGAAGGTGTATTCCATTTCACAAGCTCATACAAACCCTTCTGTGCCTGTACTTGCAAAGCCTTGCAGGGTCACAGGATTTGCAGAGCTTACATTCCCGCCTGCAGCGGAGCTAACCTGGCCCATCTATATTACTAACATGTATCACTCTGTTTGTAGAACCCTGTATCTGCCTATTTGAAACTAAGCTGTCAGTCAGCAGTTTTAAAGGGGCCTGCTATGGATTTGCGAAGGGCACAGCAGGCAGGGGCTGCAAAGTACTCTGGGAGACAATATAAGAGAGAGCAGCTACTGGGCTTCTGACATGGATTTTGAAGACAGTATATAAAGGGTACTCTTGCACACTGTGCTGGATGTTTGCTACCTGCTGCCATCAGTGGCAGGGAGTTTAATGCACACCTTCCACGCCCATAGTCTTTAACAATTACAACTCTGAACTTACATCAGTATTATGGAACACATTTACTGAAGGTTGAGCAGGACAAACACATTTACATGTGTGAATAGGCAGAATTGGCTCGGTCTTCACACTAGGGCCGTTTTTAGACGAGAGTGGCGGCGCCCACGCTTGTTTTCAAAAGAGCCAGCAGCCCGTTCCACACGTGATGCTACCGCCGAATACGCGCATTCGCGGGTGATGCGCTTCCATTTCCGGCCGTGCATGACCAGTCTCAATCGCCGACCCGGTCAGTTCGCGGCCGGAAATGGATGCGCATCGCCAGCGCATGCACGTATTCGGCAGCAGCATCACGTGTGGAATGGACTGCCGTTTCTTTTGCGAAACAAGTGCAGGCGCCGCCGTGCTCGTCTGAAAACGGCCTAGGTCTGTGTTTCTACCTCTGAAAAACTGCTCTTTAGGGCATGGAATGGGGACCACTGGCTTGCACACAGCTGGTCTTCAATTGGTTCCTTTTCTTATCCTAGATCTGACCCATGGATCCTGTTCCTTCCCTCAAGCACTGAGAGAGTGAGCTGGGGAGAGTGGAGAAAAGGGCATGTACACAAGGATGGGGGGTGTGTGTGGGGAGGGGGTGGAGCCAGAGTCTGCCTGAAAACCTGTGGGTTTGCACTGAAGACCCACAGGTTCTCACAAGAAGCTAGTCCAGTGAGGCCTGACAAAATGGTGGGAGGTAAGAATGAGGGTACAACTTTACTGGGAACCCAAGCTCAACGGGCTCCACAAAACTACAAGCTAGCATCTGTGTGAATAAAATACCGGTTTCTCCAGAAATAGCCTTGACCATCCACTATGCAATGGTGATGGTGGAATGGGAAGTAGGGAGACCCCAGCTACTAAGATTTATTAGCTCTCCAAATTTTACTCCATGGGCCTGTGTCCAGTAAAAGGTATAATTTTAACTGCAATGGGGCCAATCCCAAGCCCCGTGGATCCCACACGCATGCATATCCACATGCAAATTGCATGGACCTCCATTGCGGGCACATTGTGCCTCATGGAAACTGCAAGTATGGGATTCATGGGGCTTGGGATTGGCCCCACTGTCTATTACGTAGACTATTATACCTTGGAGCAGGAGGCTGGACTAGATCGCCTCTCATACTTTGGCTCACCATGGCTGAGTATGACACCATACATAATTCTCAGCTTCAGAATTTTAAACAGAAAATGACCCTGTTCTTTTCAACCAGCAAATAGTTTATGAGGAAGAGATGATGGATGGAACTTTCTACGCCATGGAACCTAGCCCATTCCAACATTCTGCAGCAGAACTCTTATAAGGTTCTCCTATGGAACTTGATTTTGCCTTGGCTATTGTAAGTGGGGATTTTTTTCCCCCTCATTGATATTTTTCAGTTTCTCACTCTGAAATGTGGGATTATGAGTCTGATATTCAGCTGGTGTAAATTGATGTAGCTCCACTGAAGTCAGCAATGATTTGCAGCACTAGAAATTAGACCCTTGAGGAGTGAATAAAAGAAGCAGGTGGAATGCAATTTCTCTAACTTTCCACTAAAATTCCACATGCCTGGAGCAGCAGAAATTGAGCAGCACTTTCCCAATGCATGTAAAGAAAATGATATTATATCTGTATTTGTGTGAGTGCTTTGCTACTCTTGCTCTTGACTTGATCATCTCATCTAGCCACTGGCTGTGTCTGGCAACGACTCTCTCCACGATTAAAATTAAAAATCACTTTTGTTTCATTTCTTTTTAATAAAGGTCTCTGTTTTTTAAAGGAAGATGAGCTGACGAGCAGCTGGGATTGGGAATTATCGAGCTGCTCTGATTAGAATTTCTTTTTCTCTCAGTTTTGCTTATAACTAGACCAATGAATATTGCTTCCTGAGCAAGCCCTTGGGTTGAACTCAAATATCTTTTACAACAAAGTTCTTAGGAACCTGGAGGCCTAATTCATAATGTCAAGAACAAGGGGGCGTCAAATGAAATTGAAAGGTGCAAGTTAAAAACCGATAAAATGAAACACTTGTTCACACAATTGGTTATTAAACTATGGGACTTGCTGGCCAAGGCCAAGAAACTAGCAAGTTTCAAGAGGGACTGGATATCTATACAGATGACAATGATAGTAAGACTTGAGCTTTAATGGGTAATGCAACCAAATTTTGGTACATGATATAAGGCTTATAGGCCCTTTTCACACAGACATGCTAACACTGATAAAATGGGTTTCAGGGCATCCATAGAGCACACCTTCAGCCCTGCAACATGTATAATAAAATGTAACACCCATTTTATCAGTGTTAGAGTGGGTGATTTCAGACGTGCAGGCTGGCAGGCTTGCCACGGCGTGGGATCAAATCTTCATCCCCCTCTGGAATCAGGCCGGCCGGGCAACAGATGTGCCAGCTGATTCCAGAGGGGGTTCGGGGGAGGGGGCGAGGCTGCACGGCATTACGTGTGGCCACACAGCCCCACCACCCCCGCACTCCCCCGGCCACCTGCCCTCTGGGAGATGGGTGGGCGCAGGGGCCAATCCGTCCACTGTGCCCGATATGTCCTGGGGTCTGGGCCATGGCCCCAGAATCAGTGGTGATAACAGACATTACCGTCCGCCGATTCCGGGCCATGGGGCAGTAACAGATGTTACGATACCACGGTCAACCATGGTGAACCCCTCGTGGTGGCCGCGGTACCATAATGTCTGTTGGGCCCAAAAGAGATTCCCACCAGTTGTTCACCCCCACCGGGAATCTCTTTGACCATGCTTTCAGAACTCTGGGCAGCCAGAGGTCCGAAAGCATGGTCAAAGAAATTCCCGCCGCGGGTGAACATCTGGTGGGAATCTCTTTTGGGCCCAATAGACATTACGGTACCATGGCCACCACGGGGGGTTCACCGTGGTTGACCGTGGTATCGTAACATCTGAAATTACCCTGTGTCTGTGTGAAAAGGGCCATATACACAACCTTCCTCCTTGTGAATTCACACTTGCTCCTTAATCTGCATTTGCCTTGTCCCATAGCACACGCATTCACACAACCCCTTTTCCCCTGAATCCCCCCATTTCAATGGTCACAAAGGGCATTTTTAGTTGAGTGGAAGTAATTCACAGGTTGAAAAGACTGGGTAGGGGTAGGGCCTGTAAACAAGCAGCCCAATCATGCTGCTGGGGGGTGGGGATGGGGTGGAGTAGCAGCTGTTTGTTGGGGCAGGCAGGGAGAACATGTGCTGCTTCGGGCCCCCTCCCCCCATCAGCTGTTAGTCAGGGCAGCGCCAGCCGAGGAGAGCTCACAGGAGATTTAAAATGTAGATTAATAAAACTTTGATACTGAGGTTTTACTAATACAGGAGTTTTTCCAGATATTTTGTGTGACTCTGTGAGAGGCATTTACACTAGCAAGTAATTGCTGCATTTACCAGGAAACTTGCTGGTCTGTGTCTCGTAAAAACACCCTAAGTGACATTGAACAAAGGCTCATCAAGGAGCTCATCAAGTAGTAAGGATTTTACACAACACCCAAGAAGACGGGTTTGTGCCACTAGCAACTCTAATAGAATTTGGGGTGTTTTCACATGGACAGGGAGGCCGGAGCTACTCCGTGGGGTCCCATGTGGCAGCCACCTATGGGGACAGGAAGGAGAGCCCTTCAAATAGGCAGGCCCATGCATGGGTCCTGCAGGCAGGGATTGGGAAGCAGTCACCACCTTTCTCCCTGCTCCAGTTCATCCTGGGAAACCCATCACACAGGCAGAACATCGGGACTCAGCTCCTACGGCATCAGGATCAGGCCCCCAGAGGAAGCAGCCATTGCCGGTGGAGCTGATTGGGAGGTGTGCTCTGTGGCTGCCCACCACCTGCTGGAGTGGACCTTGGGGGGAGAAGGAGGAGCTGACACTCCCCCAGAATATTGCTCTCTCCTCACTGAAGCCCTGCAGGATCACAGCCAGGGCACAATTGCAGTGCCCGGGGTTTTAATCAGCCCCCTTTCCTCTGATCACCCTGGGTGCAGTGCATTGAGCTGGGATAGAATTGGAGGGCAAATCCTCCTCCCCGGGGTCCTCTCCACTGCTATGCTGCTCCTCCACCTCCCTGGGATCTGCTCCAACAGGTAACAGGCAGCGGCAGTGACAGTGGCTGTTTCCTCCAGGGCCCAATTCTTGCCATCACCACAGCCTTATGGTGCTGGCGGGCCTGTATTCAGGTGGAGATACTGGGGGATTTTCACATGGAAGGCATCCCATGGGAGTCCTTTACCCCAGTTTGGGCTGGGTTAACCCGCACGGTGTGCTCCTCATTTCTGTGGATGCCATCATGCAGACCTGCCCTAGCCCAGCCTGTGGTGAACAACTGGCAGCTGCCCTTTACACGGGTGGGTACATCTGTGGCAACGGGGAACCAATGTGGGACTTAATCTCGTGTGATAACACCCTTAAGAACATAAGTAGTGCCATACTGGGTTAGACCAATGGTCCATCAAGCCCAGGACCTGTCTCCGACAGTGGACATTCTCGGTCACTTGGAAGAATTACCCAACAGGCTATCACAATGGGGCAGTCCATTCCTTGTTTTTCACTCCCAGCTCCTGACAGCAAGAGGTTACATTCCCCAAACCTACCTGGCTAATAGATGCTAATGGACCTATCCTCCAGAAACTCATCCAATCCTTTCTCAAACCCAGCTAAACGACTGGCCTTGACCACATCTTATGGCAACAAATTACACAACTTAATTATGCATTGAGTGAAAAAATACTTTCTTTTATTTGTTTTAAATCTGCTACCTGTTAGTTCTATGGAGTGTCCCCTAGTTATAGTACTATTTGAGAGGGTAAATAACCATTCCCTATTGATGGGTTCCACACCACTCAACCTATCCAGCCTTTCTTCATAGGGGAGCCGTTCCATACCCCTTATCATTTTTGTTGTCTTTCGCTGTACCTTTTCTGTTTCTACTATATCTTTTTTGAGATGAGGCGACCAGAACTACACACAGTAGTCAAGGTAAAGTAATTCCATGGATTTATATAGAGGTATTATGATATTTTCTGTTTTATTCTCTGGCCCTTTCTGAATAATTCCTAACAATCTATTCATTTTTTTGATGGTCGCCTCACACTGAGCTGAGGATTTCAATGTATTGTCCACAATGACTCTAAGATCCTTTTCCTGAATGGTAACTCCTAATTTAGAACCCAACATTGTGTACATAAAGTTTGGATTGTTTTCCCCTATGTGCATCATTTTGCACTTTTCCGCATTAAATTGAATCTGCCATTTAGATGCCCAGTCACCCAGTCTCATAAGATCCTCCTGCAATTCTTCACAGTCCACTCATGTTTTAACTATCTTGAATAACTTGGTGTCATCTTCAAATTTGATCACCTCACTCCTTACTCCCCTTTCCAGATCATTAATGAATACATTAAACAATACCGGTCTCAGTACAGATCCCTGGGGAACTCCATTTACTTTTCTGTATTGTGAAAACTGACTATTTAGTCCTACTCTTTGTTTCCTAACCTTTAACCACTTACCAATCCACAATAGGACACTGCCTGTTTTCCCATAACTTTTAATTTCCTCAAGAGTCTTTTATGAGGGACCTTATCAAACGTTTTCTGAAAATCCAGATACGGTATATAGACTGGCTCCCTGGTATCCACATGCTTGTTCACACCCTCAAAAAATTCCAATAGATTAGGGAGCCACGAATTCCATTTGCTAAATCTATGTTGACTCTTCCCCATTAAACCATGTTTATCAATATGCCCTGTAATTCTGTTTTTAATAATAGTTTCCACCATTTTACCTTGAACAGATGTCAGGGTCACCAGTCTGTAGTTTCCAGGATCGCCTCTGGAGCCCATTTTAAATATTGGCATTACATTTGCTACCCTCCAGTCCTCAGGTACAGTGGCAGAATTTAGCAATAGGTTACAAATTACAAGTAGCAGGTCTGCAACTTCATAGTTGAGTTCCTTCAGAACTCTAGGGTGTATACCATCTCGTCCCAGTGTTTTGATCCTATTTAGTTTGTCAGTTTGCTCTAGAATCTCTTTCAGAGTCACATTGATCTGTGACAGCTCTTCTGATTCATCACCTACAAAGAACAGTTCTGGTGTGGGTATCTCCCTAACATCCTCTGCAGTGAAGACCACCAAAGCAAAGAATTCATTAAGCTTCTCTGCAATGACTTTTTCCTCCTGAGCACCCCCTGTCATCCCTATGTCATCTAATGGCCCTATTGACTCTCTAGCAGACCTCTTGCTTCTGATGTACTATTAGTTTTTGCCTGTTTAGTAAGTTTCTCTTCAAATTATCTCTTGGCCTGCCTTATTAATGTTTAAAATCTAATTTGCCAGTGTTTATGCACTTTCCTATTGACCTTATTAAAACTATCTTCCCATTTTTTAAAGGAGGCTTTTTTGGCTCTAACAGCCTCCTTCACCTCATCATTTAGCCATGCTGGCAGGCATTTGGTCTCCTTGCTACTTTTTTGACCTGTGTGTGGTGGAATACATTTAATTTGGGCTTCCAACATGGTGTTTTTAAATAGTCTCCATGCCTCTTGCAGACATTTAATCCTCGCCACTTCTCCTTTTATTTTCCTTCTAACCAGTTCCCCCATTTTAGCACAGTCTCACTTTTTAAAAGTTAAATGTTACAGTGGTAGTTTTATTTACCATTCTCTCTCCAGTAATTATGTCAACTTTGATTATATTATAATCACTATTGCCAAGTGGCTCCACCACCGTTACCCCTTGCACCAGAACTGCGCTCCACTTAGGACTAGATGCAAAGTAGTTCCTCCTCTTGTTGGTTCCAGGACAGCTGCCCCAAGAAGTAGTCATTTATGGCATCTAGAAAGTTTACCTCCATATCATGCCTGGAGAAGACATTCACCCAGTCAATATAAGGATAATTGAAATCACCTATTATTATTTTGTTACCGGCTTTAGTGGCCTGTGGAATCTCTACCATCCTGGTCAGGGGGACGATAGTATAGCCCCACTGCTATATACTTCCCTGTTATGCATGGAATGTCTATCCATAGACATCCATATCCAGAGTTCAGTTCCCTTTCTGTAAAATTTTAATCCTACTTCACTTAGTGGTGTGTTTAACATATAAAGCCACCCCACCACTAGCACAATCTACTCTGTCATTTCAATATATTTTGTACCCTGGTATTACAGTGTCCCATTGGTTATCCTCACTCATTCCTCCAGGCCTCTGAGATGCCTATTATGTCTAGATCTTCATTTAGTGCCATACATTCTAATTTTCCCTTCTTACTTTTTAGACTTCTAGTATTTGCATATAGACACTTCAATGTATTATTTTTATTTTTATTCTTAGTCTGCTTGTTACAAGTAGCTATTTCAGGTATTTCAGCTATGTCTATTCTGCACTGATTTATGCCTGTGCTCCCTCAGCTTTTTTCCTGCCCTCTGTAATAGGATACCCTAATTTCCCTAAATTAACAGCATCCTTTGGAGATGCCTTGGTCCAAACCACATGCTCCTCAGTGTCTGTCAGCTTTCTGGTTTAATGTGGAGCTCATCCTGTCGAATAGGCTCCCTCTTCCCCCAAAGGTTCCCCAGTTCCTAACGAATCTAAAGCCTTCCTCCCTGCACCATCATGTGAATAAATCCACCTTTGTTTGAATGAGCCCATAAACCCTCATGTTTCATGTGTTAAGACAATCCCTAGCTATTTATAATCTCATTCACACAAGAGTCCTCCTCTAGAGTGGTAGTGGCACAAACCCACATTCTGAGCAATGTTTGAATTCTTACTTCCTGTGCTCCTTGGTGATCCCTTGTTCTCTGCTACCTGATGCAAAGGGTAGGCCATTGAAATCCAGAGAACTCAGTAGCTGTGTGAATGCATTACTACAAGGCAAATGCAGATTAAGGAACAAGTGATGATCTGGCCATGGGGGAAGAGTGTTGTGGGTGAATGAGTTCTTAGAATTAAGCTGGGGGTGTATTATCCCACATCAGACTAGAGCAGGATTCTTGTATCTTCTTCTGAGGGTAATTTCAGACATAATGATACCACGGTCAACCACAGTGAATCCCCTGTGGTGGCTGTTTGTCCCGTTACATCTAAAAGATTCCCGCCAGATGTTCACCACAGTCAATACCTGGTGGGAATTAAAATAACCATGGGTGTTTTCAGATGTTACGGGGCCGCTTGGCCCCGTACCAAAAACAACCAAATCATCCTCCACCGGGATGGCCCCGTCACACCGTATCAGACGTGCCGGGGGATCCCGGTGCGGAATCTGGGAGGGGGTGGGGCCGCGCGGTGCAACGTGCGGCCACACGGCCCTGCCCCCTCCACGCTCCCCGCCGCCCGCCCTCTGGGGAGACGGGCGGGCGGCGGGGCCAATGCGGCCGCAGCGTCTGGCTGAATTCACCACAGTCTGGGATCCTGCCGATGATCCTGGGCCGTGGTGCCTGACCAGATGTGATTTTTTTTTGGTCCCCACCGGGGATTACTTTCACCACGCTTCCCGGGAAATTCCCACGGCTAGCCCGGGAAACATGGTTGAAAATGACTCCATGTGAGTATTGACTGTGGTGAACATCTGGCGGCTGCCAAACAGACGTTCGAGGCACAGTGACCACAGGTGGGTATTCACCGTGGTTAATTGTGATCTCGTAACATCTGAAATCACCCCATGATTCCGGAAGTGAGGCCGGCCTCACCTCTGGAATCGTGGTTAGATTGGCCATGATATGGGAAGGGCCAAAAGTTACATCTGTAATGTTGGCCATCCCGGATCATGGCCCTTACTGTGATACAGGATCAGGCGCAGTGGCTGGATTGGCTGCTGCGCACGCCCATCTCCCAGAGGGTGGGCGGCTGGGGGAGCGATGGGGGGTGGGGCTGTGAGGCCGCACATTGTATTGCGCAGCCATGCCCCCTCCCCGATCCCCGGTGAGAATCAGGCCAGCACGTCTAAAGGATGGCTGGCCTGATTCCTGGCCGGGATCTGAAACAGAACATGGTGCGTGATTTAGCGTGGCGGGCCTCCAGGCTCGGCATGTCTGAAATTACCCTGACGTATGGCGTTGGCTGCTGCAGGAGGCAGGATTTAGGACCTAGATGAACCAAGGGTCTGATCCAGATCATTCAATCCTCTGTTCAATTTTATGCCAGCAAAGTACAGTGTTTGCCTGTTCTCTTGGTCAACTTGATTCATGTGGTTACTCTTGAAATTTTAATGCAGAAACTGGAAAGAGGGTTGATACCCATGAGGTCAGACCCACAACAGGTATAGATTGTCTTAGCTTGACTGAAATTAATAGACCAATGTCAGTTTACACCAAATGCGGATATAACCTCTTTGTCCCAAAGCTGAAATGCCTTTGAGATGATGTATAAATAAAGGAAGGACATTTGCATCTCATGGCAGAGTATTGTATTATTTATCTTATCTATGGCACTTTCACTGTTCAGAGCACTTTACAATCCTGATGTCATTCACCCTCACACAGCAACTCTGTGAAGAAGGTCATTATTATTCCCATTTCCCCCATTTTACAGATGGGGAATGGAGGCTGAGAGATAGTGAATTGTCCATGGCCACCCAGTTAGTTCATAGTTAAGATGGGATTTGAACCCTAGTCTCTCAAGTACAGCCCTTACCCACTAGATTATACTGGTTCTATGACCAGGAGCAATGACCAGAAAGAAAGAAGGAAACAATGAATTTATGTGTTAGTGGATATCCCCCATACCCTCACCTTTTCCCTTCCCTCATGTTTCCAGATGAAGAAGCACTTCTCTCTCTCCCTCCCTTTCTGGTGTTGTGGTTGCAAGCCATTCCACAGGCACGATACTGCACCCAGAGCCAGACCAGGCGGCTCATGTGGCCATAGGCAGCCTTGGGTGGGTCCACCACCATCCTCTATCCATCTGCCCCCATGCACACTGCGGCAAAGGTCATCATATCCGAGACATCCATATCATCCCTGCCCTGTACCCAAGGCAGGAACAGCAGGGCCAGACAGAAGCAGCTGTCATGGGGCTGACACCCCAGGATGAGTACAAGCAGAAAGACCCCACAAAGCCTGCATGGGTCGGGAAGCATCACTAGCTGCTTGAAAGCTAGAAAAAGGTGTTAGGGGAGGGGGAGAGGCACCTGTGTGGGGAAAGATGGACTTCACTGTGCAGAGAGACATGCCACATGGCTACTTCCCCCATGTAAATAGTCTAACCTATTCCATTATATATAACCGGTGTGTGTATTCATATACAGTGTGTATATGTAACCTGTGAGTATATATGTATATAGAAAAGCCTGTTGAACTGTTACCAGTGTGTCCATGTGCCTCCCTCTGTGCCATCACACCTACCACCCCCACAGGACGGTAAACCCTCACACTCTGGGGAAAGTGGGCAACCAGCAATGTAGTGGAACTGCCCGGAATAGTACACATGGAATTACAAATGTGTATTGAAAAGGTGGGTGCTCTCTCACACACTCTGCACCTATACTTTAGAGTGCAGAACGCCCCCTTCAGCCCAGCAATAACAACAAAAATAAATAAGAACATCTTTTACGTATGAATAAATATTACAGAACAAAAATATTTAATCATGAAACAATTGAACAGAGACATGAGGTTCCATTGATGCATGCAAAATATGTTAAGAATGAGCTGGAGCAACATCAAATTCAAATCTGGGTTCAGGTTGTGTCCCCAAGATTTTAAAAGTGGCCCCCGGGGACAGAAGAGTTTCTCCACCCCTGGACTGTTGATCCAGTATGGCCCTTCTTACATTCTCGGGGCTTAATTTGTGATGGGGCTTGCCAGGGCTCAACCCCAGCAATTAAATTTAAGGGGGCAGGGGAGGGCAGAGCCATGGGAAAAGTTCTCCATAGGAATGTGCATCTCAGAATGTGAATGACTGGTAAAAGTTCGATAATGGCCATTTCAGGGTTGGAACAAAAGCCAGTGGAAAAAACAAACGGATGGTTTATTTGACTTTCCTACTCCACCCCTTGTGTTGGTCATCATATAGGCCGCTTTCACATTGTGCTGCTGGATAGGGGGATGGGTGTGTGCCGGCGGTAGGTGGAGATGGATGGGTGTGCACCCGTGGAAATGCCATGGTAGATGGGTGGGGGTGTGTGCATGCTCCTGGCGCACATCCATCTCCACCCACAGAGCCTCCTCCATTTTGTTGGATGGTTCCGTGGTGATGGGTGGAGATGGGTGTGCGTCGGGAGTGCAAACGCACCCCCACCCAACTCCCATGGTATTTCCATGGTTGCACACCACCTCACAATTGTGACATGTGCACGGATGCCCCCCCCCACCGCACACCCGCCCGCACACCCAGCTTGCGGGGGGGGGCATTTATGCAAAAATGCCACGGATTAAATCACAAGAACTCCTGTTTAAAATACAGCTGTAGAGAAGCAGGGTGACCCAACGGTTGAGTTGCTATCCAGAGACAAGGGTTCAGTTCCTGCTCTGACAAGTTCTGGGGTGTGGTGGATGTGGCTTTTGGGGTAGACTTGAGCCCCAGAAATTCATTTTAATTTTTTTAATTGTTTTTTTACAAATTAAGTACTGTAGTTTATTTTGACTCCCAAGTAGCGTTGCACCTGCAGATAAGGTCATGACTGCTTGATTGGTATTTGATATACTTTGCATATCTTTGTTACTTTCTGGGTTTGTGGGATTACATTTAATTTTTAAAATGGGACACACAGCCAAAAGGCTTGGGAACCCTACAGCTCAGCAAGCAATTAAAATGGATTTTAAATGCAGTGTGAAATTGCTTACAGGAAATTTCACATGGATATTTTCCCACCAGGTGCTATATAAATTAATATTAATATTAATATTAATATTAATATTAATATTAATATTAATATTAATATTAATATTGTTGTTGTTATTATTATTGTTAATAATAATAATAATAATAATAATAATATTAATATTAATATTAATATTGTTGTTGTTATTATTATTGTTAATAATAATAATAATAATAATAATAATCTGATTTTGGACAAAATGTATTGAATCGTATTGATCCGGAGCATGCACAGACTGGCTTCCATTTTCCAAAATGGTGCTGACACTGCCGGCACCATTTTGGAAAATGCCCACACATGCACAGAATGGCCACGGAAGACATTTTGTTCATGCTCAGTGATTTTCTGTGTTAGTTTCTTGCCGTGCTGGGTGCCGTGGGTCATCGATTTGGACAAGCCTAGGGAAAAAGGCAAGTAAGCAACTACCCCCATCCTAAACCCTGCATGGTCCTTCTATCTGCATCCCTGCCTCCTCCAGATCCATGCCCAGTGCCCGGGCCAGGCAGGGGTCTGGGGGAGGCAGAGCTAGGGGCAGATAGACATTGGAGTTAAGCCTGTATTATTCAGAATCAATACGATCCAAAATCTGAATTGAAGTTGGGTCGGTCCAATTTGGAACCGAACCTGATTTTAAATTTGATTTCCCATCTCTACTAGGGAGCTTTGTGGAATACAAAATGAAGGCCCCAAGCCCTTAAGGAACTTGTTGCTCAGTCTGGAGTTGAATTCTTAAAACATTTCTTCACCCTTTTGATTCCCCCTCCCCTCTCCTTTGCATTTAATTGTAAGGGAGGGGCAGGGGGTTGGCAGACTAATTCCTCTCACAATAAGGGCAGCTTTTATTTTTTCTCCTCTGGAGAGACTGAGAAGTAGGGAGAGAAACCTCTCCCTTCTTAAGTTACTTACTTAACTAACTTCAGCACTTATAGGATTTACCATGCATGCCATCTTAAGCTAGTCTGGCCTCAGGCAAGATTACATCTGCCTTCACACTGGGAGCCTTGACTATTCAATAGAGACTGACTGAGCACAGGATTTCTCTGATAATGACTAGAGTGTGACAACAAAGTTGTAACCTGAGCTCCAAACTCCAGTGCACACAGCTTTCCTCACTAGCTCATTACCCACTGTTTCTCATCAATACCTTTCAGATGAGGCATAAAACTGAGGTCTTAACTACTTTTTGACTATGGAAGTTTCTAGTCACAAACACCCCAGCATACAAACCAATTTCAGCGAGTCAATCGTGGCAATAAGAAATCCCTGTAAATGAAACCCCTGCAATTAAAGCACTTTGAGATCCTCTGGCATGAGCAGTANCAGTAATGTACCTGGCACTTTACAATCATGAATTAAAGACAGGTCCCTGCTCCAGTGGGCTTACAATCTCAGAGAGACAAGAGAGTGGAGATGAAGGAGAGGGAAACAGAGGGAAAGACAGGAATATATCCAAGAAGTTGCAAAGTTGCAAGTGCACATGCTTAGCTTAGTTACTGGGGAGAAGGGGACATTGAGAAAATCAGGGAGGAGAGTAAGGGGTTGAGGAGCTAGGAAAAGCCTGATGAAAGAGGTAGGTAGGATTGCAGGAGAGATTTGAAGGTTGAGAGGGAAGACACCATAGGTGTCATAGACTGTGCCTTTGAGTTGCCCAAGTTTCTGGAGCAAGTAATCGTCAGAGTGAAAAAGAGAACACAGATCTCCTGACTCCAGTTCTGTTTTTCATCCACGACATCACAATGAAATAAAAAAGAATGCACACAATGCAGCCTGGCCTCTTCCCCTTTTTTTTACCTCAGAAATACTCAAACTAGGCACTGGGCCCCGAGTGGGTTCACTGCATTGCAAAAAGGAGTGTGTAATTTGCATAATTAGAGGATTTCTTTGTCTCTCATTGGGGACACAACTTGAAAACATCTGGGAGTCACTGTTTTACCTACTTACTCAAAGCAGCAAAAACATGTAATCTTTCTCATGTGACCTACATGGAATGAACCAATTGAATGAATGCACAGACAGAATGACCAAGCAGACCAATTGAAAAATGAAAAGAGAAAAATTAAGTAATCAAATAAAGAGCACTTGGATACCGTTCAGTGTAATGACAACGTGTGTGGTACTTGGATCGGGAGGTAGTGGGGGACCCCGGTTCTAATCTCACCTTAGCCAGAATCTCACTGGGCAACCTAGGGACAGTTGCATTAGTCTCATGGCCTAGCCTATCTCACAAAGTTATTGTGGGGATTAAAAGTTGTGTTAAATTGTTCTATGTAACGTGCTGCGAGTGCCATAGCAGGGGGGTGCTATATAAAAATAAAGATTATTAATATTATTTGGGGTATTTTCAGACGTTCACGTTACGAGATCACGCTCAACCACAGACAATCCCCTGTGGTGGGGAATGGCCCCATAACGTCTGTTTGATCCCCACCAGATGTTCACCACAGTGAACAACCAGCAGGGATCAAAATAACCACGCTTTCGAGGATGGTTCAGGGACCATCGCCGAAAGCATGGTCAAAATGATTCCCACCGGGGGTGAACACACGGCGAGAATCACTTTGTGCCCCCAACAGACGTGACGTTACCACGCTCAACCATGGCGGAATTCACCGTGGTTGAGCGTGGTAATGTCTCGTCTGGCCGCTGACCATGGCCCAGAATCAGCGGCCATGCTCGCCACCGATTCCAGGCCATGGTCAATACCCTGAGGGGGCGGGAAGGCAGATGGACGCTGTGGCCACATTGGCCGCTATACCTGCCCATCTCCTGGAGGGAGGGCAGGCGGCCTCGGAAGCGTGGGGGGTGGGGGGGCGGGACTGTGCAGCCACATGTTGTGCTGTGCAGCCCCGCCCCCTCCCCGATTCCCTGGCGGAATCTGCCAGCTCGTCTGTTGACGGGCCGGTCTGATTCCACCGGGGAATCATTTGGGTGATTCCGTGACGGGGCCAATAGGGCCCCCGTCACATCTGAAATCACCCTTTGTTTTGGATTGTTCAGTCTTAAAGGGTTTGCTCATTTGATGATTATTTGTTTCGGCTCTAAAAGTGAGGGAGAAGCCACAAGCTGGTCAGAGGCACTTGCAATGGAAGAAGAAAGCATCTAATCTATTCAGATTTGTTTCCCTAGTTCTTGAAGTGAAAGTTACAAATAAATATCTTCTAAAGAAACCACTGTGTGGAAATAATGGCATCTCCTTTTCCCTAAAGTATGAGGTGAACCAAGGGCTCGATCTGTCTCTCATTTACACTCCACATTAAAGAAATGAAAAATAACCCGACTGAAGTTGCTGCAGAGAAAACAATGAAAGTAACTGTAGAATCACTGGCTGGTTTGGATTTACATTTGATTGGGCATGCAATTACTCTCACCACATCCTTTCTCCATTCACTTCTTCAGACAAAGACGTGATGGCAGATGAAAGAAATTCTGGGGGGAGAAAGTGTATTTATCTCCTGTAAATTACACACCATTTTGTTTAGACATTTAAAGAAAGAATTAAACTTGGCCTGACTTGTATCCACCAGAAATGTGAGCGGAAGGAAATATGTACAAGACAAATAAGCTTTACAGTATGGTTGCCCTTTTTCCTCTAACGTTTTTAATCACTGCTTCAGCAACGTGCTTCATAATAACTTAAAACTTAACAGTGTAATTCCTGCCAACATTCAGTTGACCTTCCTGACAGCTGCTGAATGATTCTCCTTAGGAACTCTTTGACATCTTTGGTCTTTGATTGATGAAAGCTGCTCCTTCGCTCTTCAAGGCTTTGGTTCAGGAACTGCTTCAACTTTTTTTTTCCAAGATAAGAATTCAGTTTAAACACTCTCCTCAGTGTCCCAGAAGAGTCTTTAAGTGGCAAGACTTACCATTAATTAAACCAGAACTTTCAGCTCTCATTATTACACAGGAGTCCTATTTCTTCTGCCTTCCAGTAAAGCAAATCTTTAGTCCAGATTTTCAACTGTGGGTGAGGAGAGAGGATTGAAAGGAAGCTTTTGAACATCTCACAGTTGTTGTTGGACCTCTCTGGTTCAGTGCAGATCAGATCACATAATCTATTTGAAAGTTCCTATATAGCAGGGGTGAGGAAAGTTCTCATGCACGAGAGCCAAATAGAAACAATTTCATATTGCAGAAAGCCCCGAAACATTTTACACAGATCATGGCTTCCCCCAATCCCAGGGAAAGATAAGCATGGCTTCCATCAACCACCTTATATTAAACCTATGACTCCTAGGCAGTCCAGCACTTTTGAGCAGTGGCAATACAGGGTAAAACACACATAAAGGCAGCATGCCATCATCACAACCCAGTCTGGGTGGAAATCCACAGGGCAAACAGTTTGGGCCATGTCAGGACACTGACCATACATGCCCACGGTTGTTCCCAGCATCCCACTCCATGCCATGATGTACATCCATGGTGGCCAATGACAGCCAGCTATGCTGGCAAGCCATGATGAGCCCTGATCTAAACTGGGCCATGAAAGACCACAACATATGTGCTAGTCTGTGCTGTGGTCTGCTCTGGCCTGCTTTGACCCAGTGAGACAGGTCTTAGCCTGGGCCATGACATTGAGGGTTTCTCAAGGTCAGAGCTCGGGCTAGCCATCAACACAGCCTGGAGTAATCCCGGGTCAACATCTGACAGCGCAAAACCAGACATGCCGGTGGCCTGCAGGCCAAAGTGGACCGCAAGAGGCCTAAACAGGCCACCGTCAAATCTTTTTTTACCCACAGTGTCTCAGGGCACACTGTCGCCAGGAGGCTCTGGCAGTAGCAGCAGTAAAAATTAAGGGTGTGTAATTATTTATTTATTTATTTATTTTTTAGTTACTAAAATTAATGGAGTCCCATTTGTTTTAGTAACTACTGTTACCAAAATGGGTAAATAAGCAATTAATTGTAACAGTCTTTCATCCATTTTTGTTTTTATAACATACTTTTTTAGAAAAATCTGCAAATGCACAAAATGGCTGCCAGGGACGTTGTGCTCATGCACATTTTGGAAAAGGGTACGCATGCACACAATGGGCCCAGCAGCAATTTTGTGCATATACAATGATTTATTTATTTTTAAATGTAATTAATTTTTTTTTAAAAAAATCACTGTGCCTGTGCAAAATGGCCACTGGAGCATTTTTTGCATGTGTGCTGCACTTTCCAAAATTAGCACCAATAGCATCAACACCATTTTGGAAAAGGGCTGCGCATGTGCAAAATGACCCTGGTGGCCATTTTCCGCATGCGCAGTTATTTTTATTATTTTTTAAAATTATTTTTTATGAAGAGTAAAGAAAATTACAATGAAAATTAAGGGGGTTATGACCCCCGCCCCAACAGATGGGTTTTTAACCCAGATAATGAAAACTAAAATTAAAACAAATGTGGTAAGTGCCACTCACCCCAAATGAAAATGGCAGCTTGGCTTCTCTTGCTGCTGAAGGTTCTATCCGGGCCCACTCCCAGGCAACTGCTTCTGGCAAGAGCCACAGTACAGGTGCCTGAGAACTGCATGTGGCTTCCGAGCTCCCATTTCCTCTGTTGACTGGAGATTCTCCAGAAGACTAGGTAAGGGTAGATTTTTGCTCTTGGATCAGTTTAGACTAGCCAGGCGTTGGGATTTTATGGACTAAAGGCAATGGAACAATTAACCCATGGAAGGAAATACAGCACCATGGTTAGAAATGGTTATGTTTAGTGAGGAAGGATGGTCCAATGGTTAAGCTGTGACTGTCAAACTCAGGTGAGCTGGGGTTTCATTTCCTGCCCCATCAAAGACTTCCTGTCACTGTGTAACTTTAGGCAGCTTTGTTTAGTCTCTTTGTGTCTAATTCCCTATCTGTAAACGGGGGATAATACTGTAGCTCTGCCCTATCTCATGGGAGATGTGAGGATAAATGTTTTAAGTGTTATGAGTTGCTCAGATACGGTGAATGGGGTATGCCCCACAATATTGGGTATTTTCAGATGTTACGAGATCACGCTCAAGCACAGTAAAC
>QEPC01002275.1:319909-334903 GCA_003113815.1 Sphenodon punctatus | reverse complement strand
TGATGAGTGGTGACTAATGGACCATTGTGGACTACTGTCCCATTTGTTTTCATCCAAAGTGCTTATCACCCCTACAGTCAGAATTGTTCACACAGTTACTTCAAAATACAAGTACAAACTACATTAATTTCCTCTTCCTTTTCCTCTTCCTCTTCATTATTTATTATTATCATTATTATATTTACTACTTAATTCCATAATACTGAAGTATTGCAGTGACCAAAATACAAAATTTATGGTTATTTGATACCACAAATGAAGATGGAAGCAAATATTGCTTCATATTTGATTTGCTGAAACAAATGTTAATATATAGTATTCACACTACATGTTCATATCAGCTCTAGCATAAAGACACAATCAGCTGTAGTATAAAAACTAGGGTTGAAATGAGAATTCCCACAGCTGGGAATTCCCATCAAAATCCCAATTTCTGATACTGTCTTGGTCAAATCGAGAAACTATCGGTAGTTGATGAAGTCTCGATCAACACATCGTTTTCTCATTTACCGATAATGTTTACCAGAAACCCACTTACTTTTTGCAGTTTAGTGCTTTTCCATCAGTTTCAAATCCTGAGATGTAGTATCAACATATTTAATACCGTATTTCTCCTATCTTCTCTGCACTCAGTTCTCCCTTGTACTTCCTTGTCACTCATTGGCTGCTACGCAGATTCTTTTACATTTCACCAACCCAGTTGCAGATTTGTCAAAGGGGACAACATTTCTGATTGGTTGCCAGGATAAAATTACTGTCTGTCTGTCTACAATTCAGTCATGTCATAAAACACCCTCCCTCCACTCACAGAGGCTGTTTTTAAATGGACATGGCTAAGGAGCAGGTCCATGGTGGATAGGTGGAGTAAACATGTATCACCCACCCACCATGGCTGATTGGGGAGGGATTCAAATGGACACCAGCCAGGGAGGTCATGGGAGACCCATGGGTGGTGTGGGAGGAGGGACCGAGGACAGTGCAGGAGAGAGACACATGCAACCCTGGGCCATTATGCACAAAGCATGGACAGCTGAAGGAACAAAAAGGGGCAGTTATTGAAACACGGAGAGCAATGCGACAGCAGCAGGAAAGGTCACATTCACATGCGCAGACAACCTCACCATGCCAGGCTGACGGTAACATCCCAAACACATGCCCTACACAGCATACAACCAGGTAAAACACCAGCAGACCAGGGGGCCCCATAAAAGGGGGTTCAAGGCCACCCGGGTGGGGGACATGCACCCCGTGCCACAAGCCCGGGGACATACACAGGCAGCTCACAGCACAATGCCAGGGGGAGTGCCAGCAGAAGAGCTGGGGTGGCTCGGAACAAGGGCAAAGTCAAGCAGGCACCAGGCAGAGCTCAAGTCACAGGAATGTGGGACCCAGAGGGGCCATTAGTCTCTGAGCGGTACTCCAAGCACTGGTCACAGCTGCTGCAGAGCCTGAGTGGAGAACCCTGCCCCCTGCTCATACTCGGCCCATGCAAACATCCCTCTCCAGTACCCTCTTGCCTGTATATGCCAATCCACCATGAAGTTTGGATCAACAGGATGCCTGCTGGCCAGAGCAAGCTGGTGCACATCCGCCTGACTCCAGACCTCAAACAGGACAGCTATCTCTGCTGCATCAGGAACCACGGACAAATAGGAACACTCAGCCAGTGGCACAAGCAACCCAAGCTCTCGCATGTGGTCCTCACACCCTCCATGGTCCCTCCGATAACCCCAGGAATGCAGCAGGGCACTCGGAAAGGTGATGGGCAGAGGTGAGCCACAATCCATCAGGCACAACTGACATTCTACGAGTGCACAGATGTCATGCAAAGCAACGCTCTCACTCACCTCTGCACGGTAACAGCATTTCTGCCAGAGGCCCTGGCCCTAGCACAGCGGGCACTAGAACACGGAACCCAAACTCACTAGCCCTCAGCTGGTAGTTACAGCCACACACATGCTGTCCCATGAGCCGCAGGCTATGTGACAACACGTCATAACCATCACGTGTGGGAAAGGGATCAGCAAGCAGCTGCTGAATGTCAGGACGGGGTCACAGTTCAGCCAACAGAAGAGTTCCACCAACATCCTGCACCACATTACCACACGTAGTGGGTGTTTGGGTCTGGCTAGCGACTTTCATTCCACAGCAACAGGAGCAGAGACTGCCCCGTTATAAGAACAGGCAAATATGAGTGCAACACATGCAAACAGAAATAGCTGTGTCTCAAGGATGCAGGGCTCAGCACACCCCAGCACACAAGAATGCCTGCAGGTAACTCCTCAGAGCCATTATCACATACAGCAACCATGGCCCCACATTGACATGGGAAGAGCTGCAGAAGAATTAAGGAAGGGATAGAGGCAGGCCACGGTATTTCCCCATCTAAAGTTAAACCCTCCCAGTGAGTACAGAGTCATCCTTATAGCAATAATGACAGACAGCGTAGTTCAGAGATTCATTAGGGAAACAGCCACGACACCAACAGTGGTCATAAACATTAGGTACGCTTTCCAAGTTTCCACAGACCCTGTTCCAGTGAGTGCTCAGGGACCAGGAGAAGACGTGCTGGTGCCACCACCTTATTCCTAGAAGATCCTTCCTGTTCTCCTGATGCTCAAGGGACTTCTCCCGAGAGCAAGAGGATATCGGAGATCAAAATGAAGCATGCCCCCTTACAGCACATATCTCCCAAAGAGCACTATGGCACAGGGCCGAGGGATTGGAAAGTATGCTGCAGAGTTAATCATGATTTTCCTGATAAGTCTGGCTCCCGTGGCTGCCCCTCCTGTCCTTGCTCCCTGAGCCCAACATCCAAGCAGGTGTCCTTGTTACACCTTGGGTAGCAGTGCACTGGTATAACCCCATGGGTGAATTGGAAAGATGCGCATGGAGACAAAAGAGGTTCAATAAACAAATACAATTTATTACAATAAAAAACAAAAAAGAGGGAACAAGAGTGCAGGGGGAAGGGGTCAATCAGATGTCCCCTTTTCCTTCCCTTCCACCACCACTAACACATGCTTGCCTCTGGTCCCCCTTCATGGTGGCCACTCTCTGGGGCTGTTTTAGGTTGGGCTGTGCTACATCAGGGTCATATCCACCAGGTCTGTGGTGAAATAGCTTGTTAGCAGTGGGAATCGAGCCCCCATCTCTTGCTAGGCACCTCAATCACCCGATCATCCTGCCACTGTACAGTTATATGAAACACTAGTTCTTGTGCTCCCTGTTCCTTGTCACATTCCCTGTGGGCTCCTGGAGGGGTTTGGGCTGTCTGGGCTGTTGCTTGACACCTGCAGATATAATCAGAAGACATTGGTTAACATCACCTGTACTTCTTCCTTGCATGTGCTGTGGGTGTGCCCATAGCAGTATGGGCACACCTTACCAACCCAACTCCTGTAACTGCCATGGGAAGGGTGTACGAGACCGCCGTGTGCTGTGGTTGTTTGCAGTGGTTGTGTCTCTCAAGGGCCCATGCATGTGGTGTCCTTTGCAATGCTGTCCTTGGTGATTTCTGCATGGCTGCCCCATCCCGTGATATCTGTGGCTGGCTTCCCACTTCTGGATTGCCTGGTGGGCCTTGTCCCTGCAGCCCTGTGCTGTTATATCCTGCCGTGTGACATTTGTCCTCCCTGACACCCCTTTGTATAGGATCTTTCCTGTCTGAAGGTAGTAGTTTGCTTCCCCATCTATCTGGATGTGTATCCCGTTTCCTTTATCCCACTTGTCATGTGTGTCCTGCTGCACCACATCTCACCCGTAGTTCCGGTCCCATGTGCATCTACTGCCCCCCTCCAGGTTGAAGGGCTCCTGGGTGCTCTCCACCACCTCCTCCTCAGCCTTCATGTTGGGTTGAGCTGTGAGCAGGAATTGGGGGTTCATTAGTTAAATTAGCCTTGCTTTTTTGGGGGGGGGAGCTGTTCCTGCTGACTTCCCCCTTCCTGTCTTTGCCCCTCACCCCTTTCTGGGATGCTGTGTCCTACCTGGATCCATTGGTTCCTCCTCATGGCGGGGCATCTCTGGCATCCTCCCCCTCTTCATGCACCCTCATTCCCGGACCAGGCTGTGCCTGGGGATGAACTTGGAGGGCCACAGTGTTCTGTGAGTCCAGGAATGCTGTCTCCAGCTGCAGGACAGGGGCATTGCTGCCTCCCACAACAGGGGCAGCGTCACCAGAGGGAGTGGCCTCCCCTTCCCCATCAGGGTTGGGGAGCGGTGGGGTTTCCCCACTCACTTCCTCCCCCTGGCAAAGGTGCTGCCCCAGGTGCAAGAGATCACAATCTCCTAGTCCATACAGAGGAACCAACCCAGCTTTTCCACGTGCAGCACCGGCAGGCATGACCGGACTGGGAGTTGTGATCTCGGATATTTTTTATATCCAGCCTCTCAAATCCTTTGCCTGCTGCCTGCATTGGGACATGTCCCTATTGTACCCCAGCCACCACATCTCTCGTGAAATGTGTTCATATACTCACTCGTTGCAGTAGCAATTCATGAGGTCATACTGCACGTTCTTATCCACAGATGAATGAAAGCCCTGGTGTTCTCTGTGGATGTTCCAGGGTGGGGGTGGGGGCGCAGTTTTGGCAGCTGGGGCCCATGTGGAGGAAGTGGAAGGGATGTCCACAAAGCTGGTGCTCACCTGTAAAGAGAAAGCAAACCTGTCAGCTATCATCTGGCTCTCCTTCTGTGGCTGCTCTAAGGCACTGTCCCCCATCCCCTGCCCCTGCCCGTGTGCTGTGTGCTTCTCTCACTGTCACTCATGAGTGGCAATTCAGTTTCAACCCCAATAAAGACGCAAACCTTGATGAAACTAATGTATAATAATTAGTGGGAGCTCATTGGGCTCCCACTCTCCTGCTATTTCGGTGTGTATGTAAGACCTGGCTGTTCCGTCAGGCTTTTGGCGAGGGGTAGGGGTTTCCCCACACATTGTATTTTAAATTGTTTAAATTTTTTGTTATTGTTTTATTGATTGTTGTTCACCGCCCCGGGCTGCCCTGTGGGCAGGAGGGGCGGAATATAATTTTTTTTAAAAATAAAATAAATAAATAAATAATCTAGAGCCCCAAACCTGCAAAGATTTATAATTTATACTGTAGGTACTTTTAGACAAGCACCTCCTCACCCACCTCCCACCCTCCCACCCACCCATTATACATGTTGCACAGCACCCATAGGGCCCTGCAACATGTATAGTCGGTGGGTAGTGGGTGGGGAGGTGCTAATCTAAAAGCACCCTGTTTGTCTCAGTGGGTTTTTTTTCACCTGGATGCCCCTCACTGCACTTGTGTGCAGTGTAGGGGTGCCCGTGTGAATGCCACCAGTGATAGGGGGACTGTGGCGGGATGTCCATAGGAACAGTGACTGCGGTGGGTGGTGGTGCGCATGCGCTCCCACTCTCCACCCATCTCCACTGACCTCCACCCATCAAGGGGCTCCAATGTCAGTTACTCTGTCCATAGGGATCAGTTGAGATGGGTGTTCACCCATGGGAACAGGCAAACACCACCTCCACCCACCGCGGGCGCACACCCACCCCCACAGCCCATTTGAAAAGGTCTTTATGGGGACTACGCACAGTGCATAATGTTATGTCATATCCAGATGAAAGTCTTTTCAGAATCAGGGCCAAAGAAAACAAAGAAGTTTGTATCATGCCCATGTTTATAGGCTGTGAATTGAGGCACAGAGAGTGTAATTTGTCTGAGGTCACACTGGAAGTGGGTAACTCAGAAAGTGGATTCATAATTCCAGTCAAGTGTGTTAACCAGAAGACCAAACTCCCTTTCTCAGGCAATTCATTTACTTCAGTTGACTTCAATGAAACTACTTTTCGGTGGGCTTAATCCCATGCTTTGTGGATCGCACGTGCGTACAAATGCACAGTTGCACACAAACAGTGCGGATCTGCATTGTGGGTACCTTGTGCCATGCGGAAACTGTGCATGTGCACACGCACACGCGATCCGCAGGACATGGGATTGTGGCCAATGGGACTACACTGGGTACGACTAGGGGTGTGCACGTTGTTTTCGTTATTACAGTAATGATAATGAAAATTGTCATTTTTGTTATCATTATTGCATTAACTAAAATGACAATTGATAATAACGACAATGATAACAAAACAATGTTATTATCATTGTCTTTATTATTAGTGCTGTGGCAGTTGGTTCTTAGAGGGAAAATATGGAGATGGGAGGAGGGAGCAGACATCTCGGAGCCCTAGACAGGGCTGAACTCTTGAACTGTGCCTGCGTTGGGAGGGGCGAGCAGCTCAGCAGAACCTGAGGGATGTTTCGCTGACCAATGAGCAGCGCAAGCAGGCCCCAGCAGTCTCATGGCACTCTGTGCTTGCTCAATGCATGATGCCTCCTACAACCAACCAGGAGGGCTTTGGGGGAGGGCACTTAAACCCTTTATAATGGGAGAGGTCAGTCTTTTTCTCTCTGTTGTGTGAGAGCTCTGCTTGTCAGGTTGTGTTTACAGAACTGTGGTGCTTGCACACAAAAAATCTTCCCTAGCCCTCTTTGTATTACCACCAATACCTTTCCTTCCTCGTACCCTACATTTTACCTTCTCCCTTTCTCTGCCCTTCTCCCTATTGTACATTATATATCGATAGGTAGTATAGATTATATATAGATATATATTATAGACATATAGATTAGATTAGAATAGTTATATAGCTAATTGATTAGATAATAGATAGTTTTCCTTTTCCCTTCCGTTGTCTCCCTTAGGTTTAGATAGATATTACTTGTGTTCATATATAGAGAGATTAGATATTATATAGGTATTTAGGCTAGTCTATTTTATTATATATATTATGTTATATATATGAAATAACATAATATATATAATAAAACAGACTAACCTAAATACCTATATAATATCTAATCTCTCTATATATTATGTTATCGAAATTTATACTGATAATGATATCAATACCAAAAATAAAATCTTCGTTTGAAATTATACTGATACCAATAACGACAATGATAATGAAAATGACATTGTCATTAATAACGATAACAAAAATGACATTTTCAATAGCAAAAATGATAAGCAAAACCAGAAACGACACAGAGGCCTGGCGCACACCCCTAAAGACTGGTAGCATTATAGAAATAATAATAAGTAGTAGTAGTAATAGTCTGGAGTAATCAGTCTGAGGCTTGCAGCCTATGGCTCTCTTATTCTCAAAGCACTCTGTTGTAAGCAACCCCCACTAAATTGATTGGAGGTTGCACTGGTGGAGTGCTATAAAGATCAGGCTACAGGTGATGCTATTCTTTATTTCCTCTTCAACTGCTCCTTGGAGAACCATGATGTTATTTACTCATTTATGAGTAAATAACCTGGCCTTCATTCTCAGTTAAGATTACTGTGATGATAAAAAACCCGGCATTTCACTGCATGGGCATTTGGTTTCTGATGGGGCCATGGATCTAGTGGACTCATGGCTACTTGTTCCAGAGATGAGTTCATCCTGCATATTGTGAGGAAGATGTCTTTTAAGAGTCATGCTCCTTTGTCAGCTCGGTCTAGCCTTGCAGAGGTACATAAGTTGTTACATTTACCCTGGAAAGGCGATCTAAGAGAGACAGACTCTAGCCACAAAGTCTAGGTAAAACTTCTTAAGAATCCATCAAACACCACACATAGGGCATTTTTATTTTTCATGCTACCCTTGAGAACACCTCAATGCTTCCTGAATCTGAATTGTTTCTTTGTCTCCATGTTAGTTCCTCCTCTCATCCCCTCTGTTCCATATTCTGCCTTCATCTCCCATCCCTCACAAGGATTTGACTGGATGTAGCCAAAAATTTAGATATTTGGATATTAGTGCAAATGAATGTGGAATTCAAATAAGGGTAAGAATGGCAGGGGAAAAGCATCTATAAATATTTGAAAAGATCAGAGCAAAGCAGCTTTTTTCTATCCTCTTTGGGCATGAATGAAATGTTGAGTTACAAAGGTGTCTTAGCACCTTTGACATGACAGTTCTAAACACAATCTTTAAAAAGAAATATTCAAATCAATTCAAAATAGACTGCAGCCCAGATAAAAGTTAGGCTTCCCTTTGAGCTGCCCCTCTCACTGCATTTTCCTTATCTCAACATATTATATTGTTTTCTCCCCCCTTTAGTCTATTTCAATTCAACTTGTGGATACGTCCTGGCAATTGCTCAGCCCCATCTAATTCCCCCAGGCCTCCAAATGCAAAACAATTATTTGCAAGATGGAGATTACTTTTTACCTGAAGCTTTAAGAGAAATTAGAGAAAGCATTAAAATGATGTGATCTAAGATACAGCTTCCTACAGATACATTCTATGCCATAATTTATTTGATGAATATATCATCTGATTGGCTATGCAAATAGGAGACAGGTCTCATCTGGGCCTGAAATGACAAATCACGACAAATACTGTTTCCATCGGAAACAGGTCATTCACCCTCATTCGCATGACGTGGAGGTTTACTGGCTTTTCTGCTGTTTTCTCCATTTGTTGTTATTTTTTTGCAAATTGAACGGTCCCATGCATGCCCCTTGCACACCCCTTGGAGATGCAGAAATCATAGCTAAGTGCTGAAAATTACCATAACATTTCTGTAAAACTGTTGTTAAAGTCCCCCAAAGTTCCAGAATATCCTGGAAAGTGATAAAACATTATGAAAAGTGTTGAAAAATGACAAAAAAGATACAAATGATGAAAAACAATGAAACAGCCTGGAAAATGATGAAATTGATGGGGAAATGATGAAAAATCACAGGCACTGATAACAATGGCAGCAGCAGGGAATCACTGATTCATAAAGTACCAACGAATGCTTGCAAGCGTTCCTGAAAAGCTGGTATTCCCCTGTGGAACGGGAACACTTGCTCTTGTCTCAGCCCTACATATCTTTCTTATAGCAAAGAGGATTGGAATCACTGAAGGCCGTGGAAGTCAGTCAGCTACTGGTGTAAACTTGTATACTTCCATTGGTGGTAGTGGTCCTACCTTGTTTCACAACAGCTTGGCCTATTTCAATCAAAATAGTGTAAATCTGGACTGAGTGAAAAATCAAGTCCAGAAAGTTTTGGTATCCATAGATGTCAACGAAACCCAGGAAATGCATTTACCTGAATCCAATAGAAAGCTTTCTCCCTCTCTTTGAAGATGGAAAATCAAAGTTTGTTTTTTATCCACATTATTATTTATCACTTCTAGAGCACTTTCAACATTCAAACTGCTTTACTGTCCTTATCTAACTCATCCTCTCACCAAACTTGGTCATTATTATTCCCATTCTACAGATGAGGAATCAAGGCTGGGGGATAGAGACTTGCCAAACGCCACTCTGTGAATTCATAGTTAAGACAGAATTTGAACATCCCACATTGTAGTCCAACATCTTATCCTCTTGGTTACGCTAAATCTCTTAGTTTTAATATGTTACCTTCGATTCAAGTAAATGTGGCATTGGGTAAAAAGAAAAACAGATGTGACAATAGCACACTGTGGCTTGCTTTGGCCTGGACCTCACTTACACATGTGCAGGTGATGCCAGATGTTGGCTCGGATTGCCCCATACCATGTCAATAGCTAGCCTGGGCTGTGACCTTGGCAGGGCTGGCCGGCCACACATTTGGACCGTGCGGGAAGCAGGCCAGTGACCCAGCCACATGGGCACATTTGTTCAGTGCCCCAACCTGGCCTGTGTCTGCTGTGGTTTTCTTCCCTGGGCTGGGTTGGGCCGCCACTGTGCTGCCATCACATGTGTTTCTACCCTTTGCATCTCCTTCTTTGAATCAGTACTTTTCCCTATCCATATTTGGGAGCACATTATATCGGTGGTCTAGAGTTTGCACTGGCTATAGCTTCCTGACCACAATTCAAGATGCTGGTTTTCACCTATAAAGCCCTAAATGGCTTGGGGCTACAAATATCTGAAATACCACCTCATCCATCGTGCCCCATTGTGGCCTTTGAGGTCAGCCAGGATCACCCTCTGGTAAGTACCATCTGCCTGTCAGGTTCACACAACAAGGACATGCAAAGAGGACTCAGTGGCTGCAACTATGGAACTCCTTTCCCTTATATATATCTTTTATATATATATATATATATATATATATATATATACACACACATTTTTATCCCACCCTTCTCCAAGGACTCAGAGCAGTTTACAGCATAAGAAATATAAAATACAATTGATTAATTTAAAATGCCTTAAAACCCACATCATCACAACCACCCACCCTCCCTTTCTGACAAAGAAGAGGCTTTCTCTCCATAGAAGCTCACACACTAATGGTAGGGAAGGATACAATGGTATACAGACATTCAGTACAAACAATTGCAACAGAGGCAAAGGGAGTGCTGCCCAGTTATTGACAGTGGAAGGCTAAGAGGCTTGGCAGGATCTTTTTGTAGGCTGTGATAAATCAATAAAGATGATTCCATGCATGAGAAGGAGCACAAGGGGCTGTGTTAGGGCAGGAGAGAGAATCCCTAGTCTGAGACAGAGGGAGTGGGAAGGGGTGGAGATTAGTGGTGAGGTGTGGAGGGTTTGGGAGGTATATGAACTAGTGTGTACAGGGGCAAAGAAAAGCTTGAACTCTCTGTGGAGGGAGGGGAGACAGAAGGGTTGTGGAGAGCAGAGGACATTTGGTCAGGGGCCAGGGCACCTTGCACAAGACTTGGGATTATATAAAAATACTACCAAATTTTTAAGGTAGAAATTTTGAATCGAAGGGAAGTCCCGTTGTTAGGGATGAAACCTGTCATTCAGAAGATCTGGGCTTAGTTCTCTGCTGTGTCAGAGGTTGCTGATTAGTGGTTACCCATGGCCATGTCAATTCACCTCTCAGGGTGGGTGTTAGTAGTACTACCCTAACTTACATTGAGCAGGCCCATATGCTGGTCAGAAAACAGGAGTGGAGGAGGGTTTTTTTGTTTTGTTTTTTGCCAGAGGTGGAACAGCATCTCCCACCGTATGATGGCAGACATCCATTCATAACTAGTAAGGCTGGCCAAGTGGAAATCAATTTGCCATGTGAGGGGAGGGAGGAAGTGGTTATTTTGAGCCCCCTGAATCCTCCAGCCTATGGTCTTGTAAACACTGAGTGGTTCGGATACAATATTTATTTATTTATTTATTTATTTATATCCTACCCGCCTCCAAAGTCTCAGAGTGGCTCACAACATTGAAATTAAAAAATCAAAATATAAAATACAATAATACATTGAAATCTCTTAAAACCCCATCATCTCACCCACCTCATCCTTTACCCTCAACTGCCACCCACCAATCCTCCTCCCCAAGCCCCTCTACCCAGTCCCACTGAACCCTGCCTGCCAAATTCCTGGCCAAAGAAAAAGGTCTTACATCTCCTCCGGAACAGGCTCGGGCTTAGGCGGACATTCAAGGGGAGGTAGTTCCATAATTGTGGGGCAGCCACCGTGAACGTCTCCCTGCGCACCTGTGATGTAGCAGCTTCATGGATAGTTGGCACTTGCAAGTGGGTTCCCACAGCTGACCTCAGAGCCCCCAGTGGGACATAGGGGTAGAGGTAGTCTTTCGGATACCTGGGACCACGGCCCAGTAGGAGTCAGGTAAATATATACAGGGTCCCGTGTTCACTGCATTTCCCTCATTTGTGCCAATGGAGAAAAGAAATGCACCAAATACAGGTCTTTGAATATATATGGCAGGACAACAGAGTAGGGAGTTAGAAACCAAGGTCTGAGCTGCTGCAGAAGATACAGTTGCCTCCTGAACCTATTCAAGGGGGCTTTCCATTCCAAAGTGGCTTTTCTACAGTTGATGACACAGTGGCTTTAAGTCACCTCCCCCATGCAGCAAAAAGCAAGCCTCCTTTCCAGTGCCTTGAACAGCTTGACTCTCATGAGCTTCATTTGTATTTAGAAATAGGGATTTCAATATTTTATGAAAAGCATTTGAATATGAGGAAATCTTTTGGTGAATGCCAGCATAATTTAACTGAGACTTTATGGCTTCTTTCACTGGCTTCTTGTTAAATTACACCTCTCCATCAGCTACCCTATGGGTCTTTCCTCTTCTACTCCTGCAAGTCCCATTACTTATTAATACCCACATAATACACCGGAGAGGCGGCAAAGCATAAAGCATCCCATTCAGGGGTGATTTAATAGCCTCTTGGCTTCTGAAGTGAGGTAAGAGCAAGCATACCTTACTGCATTTCCACTGTGTGTGTTTCCTTTGTAAAGTTTCAGGCCTGAATTTAAGGCTTCTGGGACTGGTGTGTTCTTAGTGCAATGTCATGCAGCAAGAGCTCTTTGGGGTTGCTGCTCTACAGATGCAGTGGTTGATGGAGGGTAACTCAATACAACAGAAACACAGCAAAGATGAATTAGCATTGAGGTTGTGCTTTCTCTCTAGGAGCCAAGAATACCTTATACTTATTAAGGTTACATAAAAATTGCTGGGCTGGATCAGACTTGTGGTCCATCTAACTCCTCCTGCATTCTTTTCCCAACAGTGGAAAGTACATGTACATGCAAAAGTACAAGGAAAAACCCAGCAGGATGCAGATGTGAGATCAACTGATCTCTCCAAAGATCTCATCAACAGTTTGAGATTGGCTTTCTTCCTGGGGTCATTTCAGACGTTACGGGGCCCTTTGGCCCCGTACCGAAATCANAACATCTGAGGGGAAACATCAGTTTCCCCCACCAGACGTTACGCGATCACAGCCACCACGCGGAATCGAGCGTAGTTGACTGTGATCTCGTAATGTCTGAAATCACCCCTGAATTAGAGTTGAAACAGGTAGTGGGTTCCCAGTTTAGTATTTGCAGGTATTATTTGAATTTTCAGCTAGCCCTTTGGGTAGCTGAACAATATCTGCAACTGAAAAAGGGGAAATTGCATAACAGATTATTTGGGTATTCCAGTTCAGTTTTTTCAAGTTTCCAGTTTTTCAGTTTGGTTGTTTCAGTATTTTGGTCATTTCAGTACTTCCAGTTGCATCATTTTTGGCAATTACACATGTCCAATAGTACAAATATTGCTGAAATGACACAACAGAAATTCTGAAATGATCGAGATACTGAAATACACACACTGAAAAACCAGAAATATGAAAAAGTTGAAACAGAATAACCTAACCAAAACAGTACCCAACAAAGCATGAACGGATATTGGTTATTATTACCTGAATGACCCTTTTCGGTTCAGGTTTCCCATTATTATTATTTTTTTGAGTACTCACTTCAGCTCTACACTAAATATGTTTTATATCATTCCCCCCAATTTGACAGTATTAAATATTCTAGCTCTTCTCATCCATACAGATGTCCAGTCACTTACAGAAGATCATAGGCAACTTAACCCAGCCATTCTCTTATCGTCAGATCCTACCCAGGACCCTCAAAAACTCTTCAAAGTACTGCCTTGTCAGTGGGTGGGATCTTGGCCCATGTCATCCATATTCTGTGGGTCTCCCCTCAGTCACAAACCATTGGACTAAAATGTGATACCTAGATGATGATGAGCTGGGCCCATTGGATAGCCCTTCTCCGGGAGCTGGTCTCCTCTTAAACAGTGCTGAGGAGACACAGTGCACCCCTGTTCTGTTTAGGAATCTGCTCACAGGCTTTGTGGACCCCAGGCTGGTCCAGTTTTGGAAATGGAAACCAATCACGAGAGCAGTAAGTTGAATGGCACAGTTTTTCAAGGTTCCCTCTCAGACTTAGAGCTGGCCAATGAGTCGCAATGACTACCACAAATGGGTCCTACAGATTTCTTGATTCTTTCATGGAATATTGCCAGCTGGAAGTCAAGAGTACTATAGGGAGTGTGTTGAATTTCTTCAGTTGTGTGACATTATTTTTCTTTAGGAGACATGGATGATGGGAGATGTACACTTGGAAGGTTTTAATTCATACTCAACATTGGCCTTATAGGCAGCGGGTAGAGGGAGGACAAGTGCAGGACTTACCATGCTCACAGTCACTTCTTTGAGAATTAAGACCACTTTCTCTGGGTTCAAATCCTGCTTCAAACTTTTTTTTCTGACTGGACAATCTCCATAGCAGATAGATACTTTTTAGTGGTTATGAATGTATATATCCCCACATGCCAATCCCCGCTTTAGAGATCTAGTATCTGGTCACACTTGCAGAAATATATCTTTTCATTGACCGGTTTGGATCCATCAGTTGATGTTGCCTGTTAAGAGAAAAGAAAAAGAAATCTCTTTGGAGATTCTGGCTTGAACTGTAAAGGGAAACAAGGGATAAAAACCCTGCATGGTTCTGGAAGCTGATACCTTATTCTTAATAAATTCTAGGGGTGTGCATGTCGTTTTTGTTATTACAATAACAATAACAAAAATCGTCATTTTCGTTTTCATTATTGCAATAACAAAAATGACATCCGAGAATAACAACAATGATAACAAAAACAACAACCGAGAATACCGATAATGGTAACAATAATGATACCAATATCAATACCGATATCAATACCAATATTGATAATGATATCAAAAATGATACCAAAAACGATAACAAGAAACAAAAACGTCAATGTCGTTATCATTGTCATTATTAGTGCTGTGGCAGTTGGGTTTTGGAGGGAAAATGTAGAGAGGGGAGAAGGGAGCAGACATCTCGGAGTCTTAACAGGGCTGAACTCTTGAACTGTGTCTGTGTTGGGAGGGGTGAGCAGCTTAGCAGTATCTGATGGATATATCCCTGGTCAATGAGCAGCGCAATCAGGCCCCAGCAGTCTCATGGGACTCTGTGATTTCTCAATGCCTGCCACCTCCCACAACCAATCAGGGGGGCTCTGGAGGAGGGCACTGCAACCCTTTATAAAGGGAGGACCAGTTTTTTTCTCTCCGTTGTGTGAGAGCTCTGCTTGTCAGGTTGCGTTTACAAAACTGTGGTGCTTGCACATAAAAAATCCTCCCTAGCCCTCATTGTATTATTTATTTATTTATTTA
>QEPC01002275.1:301324-315242 GCA_003113815.1 Sphenodon punctatus | reverse complement strand
TGTGTAAAAAGGGCCTATTATGTACATTACATAGTATCATATACTGTTGGCTAATGGTCAGCGAATTCTAACTGTCTCTCTCTGCTCTGGATTGACAAAGGTTAGGCAAGACTGACACACACATTAGCAAGACAGCCCGACTCCGTAACTTACACTGTAGCAATACATCTCCAGTCTCCAGTGCCAAAGTTGTGACCCTCAAGCAAATCATGTGGAATTTCCCTAAATAAAGCCTGTCTCACTGCTTAATTATCTTCTGGGCACTCCGTTAGTTATTATACCCTGGAAAGAGGCTTTCCATAGCAACAAAGGATTGTAAGGAGGAGCGCAGCTTGCCATATAAAATTATTGCTTTGATTTGTCTAAGAACAAGTTATGGGCAAACCTGTTTAGAGAAGAAAAATAGCCCCTTGAAACTCTGCCCATTTTCTGAAACAAATTCAAACCAGCTCCTTTGTATGATCATTTTTAAATGGACCGGGGTAGGTGGGTGTGGTGGGTGTTTTGATGTGGCGGTGGTAGGGGTGTGTGTGCCCGTTTACATGGACACCCACCCACCTACACCTACCTACACTCACCTTCACCCAAGGAGCATCCTCCATTCTGTCGGAGGGCTTTGTGGGTGGAGGTGGGTGTGCAGCGAGTGTTGATGGGTGTGCAGTGGGTGCACGCACACACAAACACCCATCGCCCATTGTGTCTACATGGGTGCACGCTCACCGCACACCTATCCTCCCACCCACTGGCGGCTGTATACACGGACTGTCCCCACCCACCGCACACCCGCCCAAACACTGAGGGGGGGCGTCAGTGTAAAAACGGCCTATGTTCCCAAAAATGCTTGGGGATATCCTGTGTTTGATCTTTTAGCAGCACTTCTAGGTTTTGGAAGAGGCTGTAAGGGGAACTGAAGTTATATAACTAGAAATGTTTTCTAATCACTTTGGGCAGAGATGGAGATGCTAAAAATCTGAGGGGGGAATCTCTTATCAGGAGCTTTCCAGCAAGCTTTAATATGGGAAGACGGATGCCCCAGTGGCTAGGGGGTTAGACTGGCACTTGGGTAACTTGCATGCTATTTGAAGCCTTGGGCAATTCACATAAACATTTATTACCTTAGTTCCCAATCAGTAAAATCAGGATAATATAGTGGAATCCACATAAGTTAAACTTGCATAACTTGACTTTCTGGTTAAGTTAAAGAAATATGTTTTCCCAGAGCAGGTCTAATAAATTTGTTGCTTCTCAAATTGGTTAAGTTGAATTGTGAATTCTGAAAACTAATTTTTTTAAAGCTAAAAATATCACTGCCTTTGGGTAAAGCTGAAATGGTTATTTATTTATTTTAATTTATTTAATCATATTTATATGCTGCCTTTCCCATTATGATTCAGGGAAGCTTACAGTCAAATCAAATCAAATTTTATTCGGGATATCAGCTTTCGCCATCATCCAACAAAAACAGTACACATTTATAAAAGTATACAGAAAATAATACAAGCTAAATTACAATTGACCTAGAGTATACATTGCAATCAGGATTAGACCACAATACCACATTCAGTAGCCCCCTTGGTGCCATTTTAGTTTCCTTTCTTTACTGGACAAAAGAGCAAAAGATGCAATAGACTTCATAATGACCAGATCATTAGAAGTCAGCAGATAACAAATACTCTGAAAGACTGATGCCAAACATTTCTGGGGAAGTAGTGAACAGGGATGGGCGAATGCGGTTCGGAAGTTCGGAGTTAGTCCCGAACTCGGCCTGTTCGGATGACCGAACATGAACCCGAACCCAAATGTGAACATACCGAACAAACCGAACACCGAACGGCCAAATGGCCGAACAGTTAGGTCAGTTCGGATTGCGTTCGGGTGAGTTCGGGTGGCAAAAAAAGGTTCACTGGAAGGTCAAGCATGACAGGGAGGTGTAGTCAGTCACTGAGGAGCAGACTTCCANGGGTTGGTCTATGTAGAAACAACTTGTATATCTGTTGAGTGATGAGGATGAGAAGGCTACACTGGCAGTAGCTTCCTTTGCTGCTAGTTCAGCTAAACTCAGTATACAATTTGTTAACAGAATAGTGTTAACCAGAGTTTATTTAGGAGTCAAGTTGTTATTATCAGTGTGCCCTGAGATGGATAGGGGTTAAACTAATATCTTCAGTAAGTTTTGAGAAGATTTAGGTGCTAACTTCAGGGGCCAAGCTATTGCCGCCAGCAAGCTCCGGGAAGAGCAAGGTAATAAAAACCTGAGATCGAGAGATTTGTTGTTATGACTTCTGTTCAGATGATTTTTGTTCAAATGATTTTATTTTTGTAATTTTTATGAACAATGTTTTATTATGTTTTATGTAATGTTGGTATTGTTAATATTAATTGATATGGTACTGGCTGAATCAGTAAATTCATCAACAGTATCATCATCATCATCATCATCATTTATTTCTTTGATTAACAATGCATTTATTTATTTATTTATTTAATTCTAAAAAACAACACATTGCGATTTCAACCAATTGTATATTTTAGATGGCTTGTTTTTTAATCTTTGAAATGCCTGGGGTTGTTAACACACCACATGGTTTAGCTTTACCCTTTCCTAAGCTTCCCACCAGGGTGTTAGTCTCTGATTGGATGGCACACAGGAAACTTTAGTTCCAACAATGTTTAGCGAGTGATGACCAGCACATGACATGTATCAAGGACCTTTGTTTGGAATGGGGAAGCTCTTCACTCTGCTCTGAAATGGAAGAGCATCTGGCAGGACGTTTTAAAATTCTGTGAAGACAACAGGAGGCAAAAGGGGGGAATCTCATCTCCAAAACCACCTCTTGTCAGTTTTGCAGGGGGTGGATGAAAATTTAAAGTTGGCAGCACAAAGACAGATCTTCCATACTGAGCCTTTCATGCTCTCTCTGTTTGACCATCTATTGAGTTCTTCTGCATCCACTTAATACAAACCCCAGGACTGCACTGAAATATGCAAAGATGAGTTCACCCTCTCATCCAGACTCCTCACTAGATCCTTTGTGGAGGCTGCCTAATCCCTTCCTGAAATTCATCACTGTAGAAATTCAGATGAGAGGTTATGCTGTGATTAGCTGTCATGTGTGTTCTTCCTGAGCTATGACTAATATATTATTAGTCACAGCTTTGTTTATGTGTTCATGTGTGTGTCTATGGCCCTTTTTACACAGATGCTCTAACACCCATAAAATGGGTGTTACATTTTATTATACATGTTGCAGGGGACCACTGCAGCCAATCACCATGGGCACTGTGCACACATGATGCCTCCACCCAGTTCCTCTGGGTGGAGATGGGTGTTGGCCGGTGGGTGGGGAGCAATTCCCTGGGTGGAGATGGGTGGGGGCATCTGTGTAAATGCCACTTTCGGTGGGTGTTGGTGAGTGTTTGCTCCTGGCCAACACCCATCTCCACCCACACCCACCTATGGAGCAACTGGCAGTGGCATCCGTTGCTCCGTGGGTGGGTGTGGGTGGAGATGGGTGTTGGCCAGGAGCAAACACTCACCCACACCCACTGATAGTGGTGTTTACACAGACGTCCCCACTCATCTCCACCCAGGGATATGCTCCCCACCCACCGGCCAACACCTATCTCCACCCAAAGAAACTGGGTGGAGGCATCATGTGAGCACAGGGCCCATGGTGATTGGCTGCAGTGATCCCCATTTTATGGGTGTTAGAGTGTCTGTGTAAAAAGGGCCTATTATGTACATTACATAGTATCATATACTGTTGGCTAATGGTCAGCGAATTCTAACTGTCTCTCTCTGCTCTGGATTGACAAAGGTTAGGCAAGACTGACACACACATTAGCAAGACAGCCCGACTCCGTAACTTACACTGTAGCAATACATCTCCAGTCTCCAGTGCCAAAGTTGTGACCCTCAAGCAAATCATGTGGAATTTCCCTAAATAAAGCCTGTCTCACTGCTTAATTATCTTCTGGGCACTCCGTTAGTTATTATACCCTGGAAAGAGGCTTTCCATAGCAACAAAGGATTGTAAGGAGGAGCGCAGCTTGCCATATAAAATTATTGCTTTGATTTGTCTAAGAACAAGTTATGGGCAAACCTGTTTAGAGAAGAAAAATAGCCCCTTGAAACTCTGCCCATTTTCTGAAACAAATTCAAACCAGCTCCTTTGTATGATCATTTTTAAATGGACCGGGGTAGGTGGGTGTGGTGGGTGTTTTGATGTGGCGGGGGTAGGGGTGTGTGTGCCCGTTTACATGGACACCCACCCACCTACACCTACCTACACTCACCTTCACCCACGGAGCATCCTCCATTCTGTCGGAGGGCTTTGTGGGTGGAGGTGGGTGTGCAGCGAGTGTTGATGGGTGTGCAGTGGGTGCACGCACACACAAACACCCATCGCCCATTGTGTCTACATGGGTGCACGCTCACCGCACACCTATATATATATATATATATATAATATGGGATGGGGGGAATCACAAACAGTATGTATGTATTTCACTACAGACTCCTCTTCTGTTTGTTGCTCCACCCACACCCACCCATGGAGCAACAGACGCCACTGCCGATTGCTCTGTGGGTGGGTGTGGGTGGATATGGGTGTTGGCCAGGAGCAAACACTCACCAACACCCACTGAAAGTGGCATTTACACAGACGCCCCCACCCATCTCCACCCAGGGAAATGCTCCCCACCCACCGGCCAACACCCATCTCCACCCACAGGAACTGGGTGGAGGCATCATGTGTGCACAGGGCCCATGGTGTTTTGCTGCAGTGGTGCCCTGCAACATGTATAATAAAATGTAACACCCATAAAATGGGTGTTAGAGCGTCTGTGTAAAAAGGGCCCAAATCTGGGTTGAGCAGTTTGAAGATTGCAATCTTAGCTCCTTTCATTTTCACTGTCATTGCCAATGCTCCCTGTTCTCCTCCCTACTGACTCTCATTACATATGCCTGCAGGCTTAGGAGGAGCTTGGAGTAAGCAAACTCTTTCTCATGCATATAGACGTTATGCGCACTAATGATTGCATCAAAGTCAAAGGGACCATTCATAGAAGTAGGATTATTCATGCATGTAGGAGTGTGCAGAATGCCAATCAGGCCTTGACTTGCTAGCCCTCCAGGATCTGGCTTCACTCCTCACAGCTCAACTCTTTACTGGGATCTAGCAGTTGTTCTTCAGGCCTGCTTGAAAAATTTCATATGAAAAAACTTTCTTTTAAAAAATGGGGTTTGGTCTAAAGCCCTCCACAGGCTCCAAAATAGGTCTGGGCTTGGTCCAAGTCTGACTGCACTTGGACTGACCCTAGTCCTGATGTGGCATAGCCAGACTCTTTTTCGTTCCCAGGTCCAACCTGTAACAGAGTGGCCCTATCCCTATGGACATCATGACATCACACATCACAGTGCTCCAAAAAGGGGTGCGGAATACCTTAATGAAAACCCTTTTCTGACATAGTCCCACTACCATGGAACACATCATACAGCTGTATGGGGGTAGGAAGCATGTCTGGAAAAGGTCCTGATTAATGTGCTTCCACAGTTTTCCCTATGTAGCCCTGCTCCTGTGGAGCGGCATGACATCATGTGACTCTGGGTGATTTCAGACGTTACGGGGCCCGTTGGCCCTGTACCGAAATCACCCCATTCATTCCCCGCCAGGGTCACCCCGTCACGCCATAACAGACGTGTCGGGGGGATCCCGGTGGGGAATCTGGGAGGGGGCGGGGCCGCGCGGCGCAAAGTGTGGCTGCACGGCCCCGCCCCCTCCATGCTCCCGCCGCCTGCCCTCCGAGGAGATGGGCGGGCGGCGGGGCCAATGCGGCCACCATGTCGGGCCGGATTCACCACAGCCTGGGATCCCGCCGGGGATCCCGGGCCGTGGCACCCGGCCAGACGTTAATTTTTTTGGTCCCCACTGGGGATCTCTTTGACCATGCTTCCCGGGACATTCCCCCTGCTAGCCCAGGAAGTGTGGTTCAAATTGACCCCATGCAGGTATTGACTGTGGCGAACATCTGGCGGCCTCCAAACAGACGTTTGAGACACATTGACCACAGGTGCGTATTCACCGTGGTTCACTGTGATCTCGTAACATCTGAAAATACCCTCTGAAGGAGTGGAGTGTCTTGTCCACAGAGGAGTTTGAGTTGCCACAGGTCCAAAGGACTTGGGCTGGGCAGGCTCCAAACCCAACCAAGCCCAACAGGAGGTTTTCTTGGGTCCTATTGGGCTCAGCCTATAGGGGTCTAGTTTGGTCCAAATTGAGATATTTGTTTTTGATGAATTTTCTGATTTACTGATGGAAAATTTGAAACTGAAGTCTGAATGCTGAATCTCTCCTCTCCTTACACATTGAACACAACACAAGACAGTTCCATTTCAGCTCTTTCTAAACATGGGAAATGCTTCAACACTGGTATGTTTGAGGTTTTACCCAAATTAAGAGTTTTATTTGGAAAATGCTAAAGTGAAACCTTTCAATGTTTCACATTAAAATTGTTCCAATTTTTTTTAAAAAATGCACACATGCACTAAATTGAATTTTTTTCTCAATAGGGAACAAAGACAAATTTTGAGAATCAGAATTTCTTGGGGAATGGGAATCCTGTTTTTTAGGTAGTCCTACTGTTCTGAGACTTCCCAAAGGACCTGGTGTAGTTGTAAAGCAGAAGGATTCGGGCTGTGTGGGTGTGTTACTTTAAATAAAACAGCATTGTCAGAGGCACTGGGATGCAAGATTTGCAAGAGGATGGAATTTTCCTGTGGCTGTACAGGCTTGTTTTTACCACAGGAATGCTCACAAGATGCAACACGCTTCTTCACCTATTGTCTGGCTCTGTTCACCCTCCAGGCCCAGGCAGCTGCTGCTGCTCTGAAACTTTAATGTGACATTTTCTTCATTATTATTATGTCTCTCCAGCCTGCCATTCTCTTTGCAACTTGTCACCTTCTCTCTGTCCCTGTCACTTTTGTATAATCACCTGCCTATGCAGCACATGAATAAGCTGATTTTCTTTTGGGGGCTGGGAGGGGGGAACAGGAGGCATCTGTGAGGGTTAAATGATGGCCACTATGGTGCCCAGCTCCCACCATCACTGATAAGTACAGTAGGCTATCAGACGCGATAGCCTGCTTTACAGTCTCTGGATCTGACATCTAGCTCCTGACCATGATGGAACTTAGCTCGGGCTGTGACTTGGGGATTTCCCTGAGTCATACCTTAGGCTAGCCCCCAACACAGTTGGAAGCCAGACTGTGCTAACATCTGTCAACCACGTTTCAACATTACGGTGGCACCAGATTTAACCTGCGCTAGAGCGGGTGGAGCCATGCCGCCGTCATGTTTGAAAACACCCTCTCTCTCCACAGGTTGGATTTGGCCATTTCGCCAGAGGTTCCCTAGCCCCGAATTGCATTAATTTTTTTTGGTATTATTATTATTATTATTATTAGTAGTAGTAGTAGTAGGAGGAGGAGGAGGAGGAGGAGGAGCAGCAGCAGCAGCAGCAGCAGCAGCAATTCTGCCCAATGCAGAAAGAAACAGCCTGAAAATGTAGTGGTTCTTTTCTCTCTCTATTACGTTAGAAATATCATGTTAGGTTTGCCCCTTACTTAAATAATTGTAAATGAGGAGCAGGTCTGCTGATCTCAGTGGAGTTATATTCATTTGAATTAGCATAAAAAGGAAAGGAATCAGGTAAACTTTATCTGAAGATCTAGAAAGATTATATATATATATATATATATATATACACATATATATATATATAAACAAATTCTGTTGGTGAGTATGCAAGCTTTGAGGTCATGCAGGGCCCTTCTTCAGGCATGTAAAAGGAGATCATCTGAACGACTTTGGGTATTTTTAGACGCGATGGGCCGTTTGGCCTGCCATGCTGAATCCGGGACCAGGATCTTAACGAGATCCTTGTCCATGATGAGGGAGGCCATCCATCCATCAGACGTACCGGCCCCATCACTGAAGGGAATCAGGGAGGGGGTGAGGCTGTGCGGCATGACATGCGGCCACATGGCCCCGCCCCCCACGCTCCCATGGTTCCCCGCCCTTGGGGAGATGGGCAGGCACAGTGGCCAATAAGGCCACTGTGCCCGATTGCTACCCATGACCCGGACCATGATGAGGAACGGGTCAAGGTAACAAGTGTTACTTTTGACCCTTTCTTGATCATGGTGAAACTAACCACAGTTCCGGCTCTGATATGTATATCAGAGATGCTCTTTGGAACCAGATGACCTTCGCATCAGTGTTCCAAATGACGTCGTCATTGACATTTTGCCACCTCTTTTTAAGATACTTGCTTTTTTGAAATACAAAGTAAAAAGTTGACATAAAGGAAGGAAATTGTTCAAGTGTGTATTTGTGTATTACAATGTGTGGGAGGTTCTCTCTTTCTAACAGGACTGTGCAGAAGACATGTCATTCATTTTCATTTTAGTTTTCATTTTCATTTACAAAAAAACCCTTCGGTTTTAGGGGTTTTTGTACCATTTTTGTTTCTTTTTTTTGTTTTATTAAATATATATAATAAAATATCACTGCACATGTGCAAAAATGACTGCTGGAGCTGTTCTGCACATGTGTGGCCCTTTTCCAAATGGTGCTGGCAATGTCTGCACCATTTTGGGAAAGGGTGTGCGTGCGCAGAATGGCTGCAGTGACCATTTTGTGCATGTGCAGTGATTTTTTAAAAATTAAAATAAAAAATGAAAACAAAACAAATGAAATCAAATGAATGTTGTTTGCTTATTCATTTGTTTTCATTACCTTAGTTACAATAACAAATGGAACTCCATTTGTTTTTGTAATTAATTAAAACAATACAAATTGCACACCCCTACTTTCTAGATATCATAATAAACATACTGCCTTCTGTGCTTGGAAGATTTCAGGATCCAGGCTGTGAACCCTCAGCCCTGTGGTTCCTTCCTGGAGCAGTGCCTGGCTCCACAGTGGCATGCTTGACTCAGCCCAATCTGACCCTATTCACCCTCTTCAGGTGTCACTAGGGTTGCCAGATTATTTATGGGAAATTCCTGAATGTAGTGCTCTGACCTTAAAACATCACATGGAGAGCCCTCCCCTCTCTTCTCCATTTACCAGTGTTCAAGTCCTTTGATAATCAATTTATTTATTTTATTTATATAAAATTTGTATCCCGCCCCTCCTGCGCACAGGGCAGCCTGGGACGGCAAACAACAACTGCATAAACAATAAAACAATAAAACATTTTAAACAATTAAAAAGTCCATGTTATGCAGGGAAAAACAAAACACTCCCTCCCAAACCCCAACCCCACCGACCAAACCCTACCCCTTGCCAAAGGCCTGGTGGAACAGCCAGGTCTTACATAATCATCGAAATGACAGGAGAGTGGAGGCCAACTGAGCCTCCTTCAGGAGCAAATTCCACAGCACAGGGGCAACCACCAAAAAAGAGCTAACATCGGTGGCCACCCACCTCGCCCGGGGAACCTCCAAAATGACTCCTATGGACGATCACAGGGGTCGCACGGACACATGGAGAGTGAGGCGGTCCCACAGATAATCAGGGCCCAGGCCCTGAAGGGCTTTAAAGGTTAAAACCAGCACCTTGAACGTAGCCCGGTGCTTTATAGGCAGCCAGTGCAGAGCCTGGAGCACAGGTGTCATGTGCTCCCTGTGGCCTGCCCCCATAAGGAAACGGGCCGTGGCATTCTGCACCAGCTGCAGCCTCTGGACCAACTTCTTGGGCAGCCCCATGTAGAGCACGTTGCAGTAATCCAGCCTTGAGGTGATGAAGGCATGAATGACAGTGACGAGGTCAGAGTCTGAGAGATACGGCCGAAGCCGCCGGACAAGATGTAACTGCCGAAACGCACTCCCCACCACAGCCACAAACTAAAATTCCAAGCTGAGCTGCAAATCAAGGAGCAAACCCTGAGAGACCATGGGAGGGCGAACCCCGCCCCCCCCAACAAGAGGAGATTCAACCATCCCCCAGGCCCCCCAAGCCCTCGCCCACCAACATCACCTCCATCTTGTCAGGATTCAATTGCAGATGGCTCAACCTCATCAAAGCCCCCATTACGGACAGGCACTGGGAAAATAAGGAGACTGCGTGACCTGGGTCGGTAGAAAAAGAGAGGTAGAGCTGAGTGTCATCAGCATACTGATGACACTGCATGCCCTGAAACCCTCTCACGATCTCCCCCTAATGACTGCATATAGATGTTAAAAAAAAGGGGGGACAGAATGGCACCCTGCAGGACTCCACACGTGAGGTCCCATGGGGAAGACGTACAATTAATAGGTGCTCTAGAGAGCACAATTTGTTCATGACTGGAGCAAATATACCGCTTCATCAAAAACATGTAGCTCACACTTAGTCCAAAATTAATTTAACATTGAAAAGTTAGAGCTCAAATAACTAAAGCAATATTCACCTTCAAAATATATTTAATACTCAAAAATCACTGCTTACAGTACACAAGAACATAAGAAGTGTCATCCTGGGTTAGACCTAGCCTGACTCTAGCAGGCTTTCCGCTTCAGTGATACATTTCCAAAACTGCATTTGGTTAAGGTGCTGGTTCTGATAGGACTGGTGTACAGTTATTCTTTGTTTTAGGCTCCTTGCTGCCTACGTCTGAGATCTAATCATCACTCGGATAGAGGTTGTCCTGGACACTGGACACAAGCAGCATTTATTACTGGACTGCCCGGGATAATCCTGAACATCTGGCAACCCAGCTGTAGCCTTTGTCCCACACCCCTCCAGCTTGTATGAGTCTCTGCCACAGCTCCAAACTTCCTGGTTGGCTGCCAACCTGGATATAAGGCTGACTGGTAGCAACTGGAAACTGAGCAGACCTTCTACTAACTTCCAGTCCCAGTTCTTACCTAGCTCTTGTCTCTCCTACCAAGCTCTTGTTCCTAATTTCCTAGCCCTTCACTTGTTCTGGTTCTCCTCAGCTCTAGGGGTGTGAATGTCATTTTCCTTATTACAATAACGATAACAAAAATTGTCATTTTCATTATCGTTATTGCAATAATGAAAACGACAATTAATAATAACAAAAATATTAACAAAAATGATATTTTGTTTTTGAAATAAAGGGAAAAACCTGAATAATGTATTTCTGGCTATAACTTTTTTGTTTCTTATTCAATTTTGATGAAGTTTGGGGATATTGTACCCCCAATGGAGGGCAGTATGTGTACTGATACGTGAAATGATTAGATAAAGGGAACCGATTTTACACACAATTGAACATTGTGATTTTAAGAAAAGCTCCATACACATTCATGGCTACATCTTTTTTTTAACTTCCATCCACTTTGCATGAAACCTGTGAATACGATGTCCCTCCACAAGTTTAGCACTCCTGCCAATGTTCAGAAAGATTGGATAAAGGGTCCTGATGTTATTAGACATTGGCCCTTTTTACATAGACACTCTAACACCGATAAAATGGGTGTTATATTTGATTATACATGGTACAGGGCAACACTGCATCCCTGCAACATGGGCCCTTTTCACACATGATGCCTCCACCCAGTTTCGCTGAGTGGAGATGGGTGGAGACGTCTGTGTAAATCACTTGCGGTGAGTGGGGTGCATTTCTCTGGGTGGAGGCGTCTGTGTAAACACCACTTGCGGTGGGTGTAGGTGCGTGCATGGACCCGCGCAACAGCCATCTCCACCCACCGTCCACCCACGGAGAAACAGACTCCACTGCCGATTGCTCGGTTGGTTGGTGGTGGGTGGAGATGGGTGTTGCGTGGGAGCATGCACGCACCGACACCCACCGGACGTGGTGTTTACACAGATGCCTCCACCCATCTCCACCCAGAGAAACTGGGTGGAGTCATCTCGTGTGAAAAGGGCCCATATTGCAGGGCTGCAGTGTTGCCCTGTACCATGTATAATAAAATGTAACACCCATTTTATCGGTGTTAGAGTGTCTGTGTCATGTGCCGGCAGTGGAGTCTGTTGCTTCATGGGTGGAGATGGGTGTTGACTGGGAGCAAACACTCACCAACACCCACCGAAAGTGACATTTACACAGACACCCCCACCCATCTCCATTCTCCACCCAGGGAAATGCTCCCCACTCACCGGCCAACCCCCATCTCCATCCAGAGGAACTGGGTGGAGGCAGCATGTGTGCACAGGGCTCATGGTGATTGTCTGCAGTGGTGCCCTGAAACATGTATAATAAAATGAAACACCCACTTTATAGGTGTTAGAGCATCTGTATAAAAAGGGCCTAAGTAAAAATGGCCTACATGGAGTGGGAGGAAGGGACCCTGGTTCAAGTCTTGCCTTTGCCAGAAACTCACTGGGTGGCCTTAGGCCAGTCATAATATTCTCTCAGCCTAACCTACCTCACATGGTTGTTGTGAGGATTAAAAAGTTGTGTTTGATAGTTACATGTAAAGTGCTCCGAGTGCCATGGTAAGGGGGCACTATATAAAGATGATGATGATGATGATGATGATGATGATAGTGGGGAATAAAAGCCCACAGTCCAGCAAGTGAAAGGCAGAAGCTGAAAGCCTCCTTTAGGCTTGTATGGATGGCCAAAAAGGCAATGAGACTATAAGCTAGCCCAGGCCCGCTGCTCCCAGGACTGCCCTGGATCTGCCTGGCTAGAGGAAACAGTGGCATTTAGAGCCTAGGAGAAGTTCTCCTAAACTGGAGAGCTGGGAACCTGGTGAGGCTCCTGCCCAAGCCCATACAAACAGAAGTTATTCAGATCAAGTGTACGCTCAGGGAGAAGTTGATGGCACTGTCATGTTGGAATGTTTATATGTGTATAGAGGAACTCACTGTAAATAAGGGTGCATTGGGTGTGGACTGTTTTGAGCAGATCCCTCTTTTGATTTACACCAAAGATGGAGCCGTCTTGTGACAGGTATAGAGTACTGTTTGTGTCTGGCAAAGTTATACTGTCACAGAAACAACAGCTAAAGCATGGTTTCCTAATTCTTTTGCTGTATGACCTCACTTTGAGACTTAAAATATAATCCCATGGCCCAAGACAGCAACAAAGATTCACAAGGTATATCTAATATTGACCCGGGTTCATGACCTCATCTAGAGAGGGTGGCACAACACACAGTTGGGGAACCTCAGAGCTAGGGCAACCATGGGTGTTTTCAGATGTTATGGGCGGCCAGTTCACCACAGTGGATTCCCGGTGGGGGTGAACAGAACAACCACCCCCCGGGACGAATAAAAGCCCCGAACAGACATGACGGGACCAGAACCACAGCCAGGAATCGGGCCGCCAGATCATGGCCCGGGCCAGCGCAACAGACGTGACGCCAATTCCCAGCCATGGTCAAAACACCCAGAATCCACCAGGTAGGAGCAGGACACAGACATGGCCACCTGAGGGCAAACGAAGCCAAAAGGCACAAAAGGGAAAGCCCACACAAGGGAAACAGGAAGGGAGGGGGGAGAGGTAGAAGAGTTGGACAGGTACCACACACAGCAGGCACACAGGCAGCGGAGGCACAGCGGAACACACAGCATGAGCACATGTCCGGGCACACACACACACACAAAGGAAGGGAAGGGGGACATGGGTGCCTGGACAACACACAAGGCACAACGGGAGCAAAGGGGGGGGCGGGACATGGAAGAGGGGGGGAACCCGCAAAGGGGTCGGGCAGCCCACAGGCAACATCAGCCACAACGCCCACAGCAGCACAGTCTGCACGGGCGCGCCCACAGCAACACAGGCAGTCTCAGAAAGGGGGGGCAGGTTCTTGGGACCAAGGCACAGCAGGGGCCTGCAATGCACAGCGAGCCGGGTGGGAATGGTCCAGGAGGCACACGGAGACCCCACACCCGCCAGGGGGCCAATGGAGGGCTGGCAGGACAGCCGGTGCAGC
>QEPC01002275.1:255653-267683 GCA_003113815.1 Sphenodon punctatus | reverse complement strand
CCTATTTATTGTTTTAATGTTTAATTGTTTCCTGGGCCCTGTTTTAATATTGGAATTATATTTTGATGTATTTTAAATTGGTTATATATTTTTATGTTTTTACTGTTGGAAGCCACCCCAAGCTGTTTTCAGGAGGGGCGAGGTATAAATTTAGAAAATAAATAAAAATAAAAATAAATGACTGAGTAAACTCCTGGAATGACTGAAAAAATCCCCCCGAGCTGCTTGCAGGAGGGGTGGGGTATAAATGTATTAAATAAATAAATAAATAAATAAATAATTGAATAAAGCCATCCATTTACTTGAAGTAAAACAGATCATGTATTTGCTGCCTATGAGTACTCCTGAGCATGGAAGCACCTCTTTGTGCAGGGCTGGCCTTACCACAGAGTGAAAACCCCAGGCCTGCTATTTTCTGTACTTCTGGGCCCCCCTCAATGGGTCTTGTTTACACCAGGACAGGGTGTGAGGCACGCACTCCCTCCCAGTGGTGGGGCCCTAAACACAATAATCATTATCTAGCATCCCTATGAGGGTGCCCCCAAGGAGGCATGACCATATAGGAGGGGGTGGAGGCACATGAGCCCCTGCATTGTATCTTCACCCTGGGCCCCACTGTATGCCAGACATTCAGAGTCGCTATTGTGAGAGGGGCAGGGTAGAAATGTAAAAACAAACAAACAAATAAATAAATAAAATAAATGTTCTAAGACCAGCTCTTCCTTTGGTTACCTGCAAAGCTAGTGGTGGGGGTGGGTTGGGGAACCACACATAGCAAATTCTGTCTCCCAAACCAGCACTTCCCTATGTCTTTGGGGTGTGGCAACAGCAGTAAGTAGATGCAGCAGCAGCAGCAGTGAGTAGATGGCAGGGATCCAGGTCTGAGGGTGCGGTCACAGTGGCAGGAAGTGCAGCACAGGAGGTGGCAGGAGGGGTGCTGTGGCTAGGCCTCCAGCCCACCCCTGCCCCCCTCCTGCCGCACCCCCTGCTGCTGTGACACACACACACCCAGTCCCAGAAGACAACTGCTGCCTTAACAGTTCCACTCATCCCCCCTTAAACTCAGGTAAGCTGGAGGACAGGAGTGGACGTGGGAAGAACAAAACGGATACCTTCTTGGACACCGCTTGGACACTCCATTGTACCAAATTATAATCAGATGGACCTGTATCATGAATTCAATGGGTATACCCATTTTTTCAGGTACATACTTCAGTTCTAGAACTGATTAAATAAGCGGAGCATCCAAAGTGAAATACACAAACCAGTGGCTAAGCAAATATCTGTTCAAATACAAATCTTTTTTTGGATATCCAGATAGATATCTGAAAATGTGAATAATGTTCAGGAAAATGAAATTAAACTATCAATTGGAGATTTTAAACAAGCAGGAAATTAAATTTTATATCTGTGGGTAATGCCTGCAATTTTAGGTAGCTTATTACCTGATCCGTATCTGTGCACCAGGATGGGTAACCAACAACCTGAAAAATAGGCATTACCATTACCAAGTAACCAACTTACCATTTTACCAATCCATTTCAATTTATCGTATTACTGTTTTAGCATATTTCCAAGTCAAGTTTATTAGGCTCTAGCTTTCGCCATGGCCAGAGGAAAAACCAAGGAACAAGAGGGAAAAAACAATACATCAATACCACTCCAAACATCATACATCAGAGGCTCCCATCTTCCAGACGAGATGGATACCTCCATCTATTACTTTCGCTTTGCATTGTACCCTCATAAAAACCAGAGGGGAAAATTATAGGACCTCCCAGGAAATTTCCTATCATAGCCCTACATCCCCTCTTCCCTACTTCCTCCACATCTCCGTGCTCCGATTACATTACATACTTCTGCCACACGAGCTCAACCAAAATTAAAATTAACAATAATTAACAGTAAAATAAATGCTAAAACCCTAAATGGTGAAACATCAAAATTTTTTGTAACATAACATAAAATACTTTATAACCATGATTTATTCATATATAGTAACAGTTGACCCCTTTACTCGATAGCATGTTGTTGTTTCGCAATAGCATGTTATTATTTCACAGGGATTATAACATCAACACTTTCCCCTAGCAGAACAACCGATATATGAGCAGAGGCATGCGTCTACGTTCAATTTATCCCCCTAACAGGCCCCCCAACACATATATTTGCCCTCTCCCTCTTGCTTTAATCTTGATGACTCACCCTTCACGGGGGTCATGTCATCAATTGTATCCCCTAACCACGTTTCCCTGAGCATATGCTTCCACTTGCCCTATATCTTTGATTTTAAATTTGTGGCTTACACGGTATGACTTACTTCCGCCTACTCACTTTGCTTGTAGTCGAGATCTGATACCCTCTCTTCTTTTAATCATAAGAATAAGGAACGTTGTAAAAGATATAAGATCACTAATATCTGATAGATTTGCTAAATGCCTTAAAGATTGAGATTGGGTAAATCCCTTACCCTCCATCAGGGGAGCCAGCAGGCTCACCCTTTGACGCACATAATAAGGGCAATTAAAAAGTTGGTGCTCCACTGACTCTATTTCCATAAGTGAGCATGAGCTTACACACTTTCGATAAGGGACTCTTGCGTACCTGCCTTCCATCACTGCAGATGGGATAAGGTTAAAGTGGAACAGAGTATATTGCCTCCTCAGACTAGGGTTCCACAAACGATCTAAATATACTTCCCTTTTAGGGCATATCTTACTAATTACGAATTCTGGGGCTACTTTCCAGCTCTTAAGAGCCGCAAGGTCCTCCTGTATTGTGATGTCACTAGAACTTTGTTGAATACAGGTTTTGATTTCGCCAAGAGTTTGAGTACTTAAGTAGGCAATTGAAAAGCCCAGTTTATTCATTATTGATGTGGTGTACCGGATCCATGGATATGGTCTAGCTCCCTCATGTTGGAGTTCCTCTTTCAAACATAAAACTTGGAGTGAATCAGATGGCAGGGTCAATAACTTGGCCCAATACCTGGCCAAGTTAATCCTTAGATAGTGTTCTATTGAGAACATATTTGTCTCAACTCTAAGAGCAGCTCCTGGGATGCTATCCCCCACTTTTAACAATCTATGCAGAAAGTAATTCTGCACCTGTTCCAGGATACTAATATCTGTGGGAAAAAAATGCATTCTAAGTCATAGGTTAGCATGGGATTAACCTTTGTTCGAAAAGCCTCAAGAATAATAGCAACAGAACTATTCCTTGAAGCATTAAATGCTTTAATCAGCATCTTTGTGGTGACCATTGATATTTGGGCCCTATTCGTAACATGTGGAATCCATGTACCCCTAGGGGTAAAGATTACACCTAGGCATGTAAATTTATTTACGACCTCAAACGTGGCCCCCAAGATTGTCCAACTTACATTCCTCCGAAACCTTTCTCTTATTTTCAGGATCTTAGATTTTCCCTGGTTCACCTTTAACCCATTTGCTAAAGCATAATCTAACAGTCCTCTAATTGCTGATCTTAATCCTTTTTCTGTCTGCGCGAACAATGCCAAATCGTCTGCATACTGCAGCGCATATAAAGGATATGCCTGGATCTTAGGGGGGTGCGGGCTATATTTCTTGACCCATTCTATTAAATCTGAGATGAAGAGTTTAAAGAGGAGAGAGGTGAGCGGGCAACCTTGTAGTACCCCCCTTTTAATCTAAATTGGGTCACTCATCACCCTTAGGGACCTTCCCTTTACTTTGGCCTGATTCTGTTCATGCAGTGCGATCAGTATATTTAGCAGTGAAGGATTGATGTTATACCCTTTTAGTTTCTTCCATAAAAGGTGTCTAGGGACAGAATCAAAAGCCTTCGCAAAGTCTACAAAGGCAATATATAATTTCCCTGTCTTAATTCTAAGATACTTCATGATCAAATGGGCCATTATAAAGGAGCAATCTGTTGTTGATCTTTTGGCCCTAAAGTCATATTGCTCCGCAGGAAGAATACCCTTTTCCTCTGCCCACTGCTGCAAATGTTGAGAAATTATTATCAAAAAGAGTTTACTTGTCACAGGGAGCAGACTTATTGGTCTATAACAAGTTGGGTCATGCCGATCCCCTTTCTTAAAGATCGGGACGATCCAGCTATCTCCCCAAGACCGTGGGACCCTGCCACCTCCTATGATGTTTCTAAAGATCTTACAGAGGATCTGGGCCCACCAACGGGGAGCTGCCTTCAGAACTTCTGCTGATAGGCAGTCGGGCCCTGGTGCCTTATTATCCCTAAGAGCCATGATTCTCTTCTCGATATCTGAACTAGTTATTTCAATCTCTCCTGTTACTGGAGTTCCTCCTTCTCTTATCCCTATCAAATCCTGATCTCGCACATCTCCCTCTTGTGCTGTGTATAGTTCCCTAAAAAAACACTCCCATGTTGACATTGGGACCAGGGAGGGGCCTGAATCCCTAGGTTTTTGCACCAGTCCATTGAGTATTTGCCAAAACTTTCTATTATCCCTTGTTTGCGATGCTCTCACCTTTTCTATCCACTTTTTATTGTTAAATTGCTGCCTCTTAGTCCGCATTGTAAGTTTGTATTCTCGTTTCCTTAACAGAAACTGTTGATGATCCAAATTTAAATGGGTCCTTACCCAAGCCTTTTTTGATGCTGCCAATTGGGCTTTCATAGTTCTGCATTCTTTATCATACCAGTTATGCCCATCCCTAGTCGAGACTCTTTGTTGGGTCTTTGCAACATTCTCTTTTAAATATGCTATTATTTCTTCATACTTTTCTAGTATTTGGGCGTGATCTTTTTCCTGGAGCAACTGTGCGCCCCAGTCCTGAAGGATTCCTGAACAGCACAAATCCTGCATCCTACAAAAGAGGGCAATATGGTCCCATTTTTTTATTACTATCTCCGGTTCGGGAGATATTACTGGGGGCCTCTCAGGCCAAATGCCTACCTGAATTTCTAATAATTGATGTTCACTTTCAGGTCTTACCTTTACGAGGAAATTAGCAATCATTCCCCATAGTATCGGGCTAATAGCTGCATAATCTACTATGCTACTTCCTTTTGGGGTCTCATATGTAAAATATCCATTACAATCTCTGGAAAAACATCAATTTACGAGGACAAACCCTATAGCACTGAGCAATGTCAGCATTCGCCATCCCACCCTATTACAGATTATATCTTTAGATCTTCGAGTGGGAAGCTGCAGTGCTGGTCTCCTAATCCTTCCTCTCCTAAAATATCCAATGCGTGGGCAGATCCCATTCTTGCATTCCAGTCGCCAAGCATAATAATCCGTGAACATGGATATTTTTCCTCCAACTCAGTAATGTAATTCTCCAAAAAGGACCAAATGTCCTCCTTATAATACGGAGAATTCACAGGGGGAATGTAAACATTGACCAGTATATATTGCTGAGTGTCAGAAGGTTGAAAGAGCATAGTTTGTACTTCCATCCTACTAGTTTTTAGCATAATGTAAGACCAGTCACAAGAATCCGAGTTCAAACTTGCCAAACCCCCAGAAATTCAACCCTTCTTTCCCATTTTCTGACCCCCATGCAGTTCTGCATGAAATTGTCCCACTTTAGCTATCTCACCTGCATCTCTAGCCAATAGCCAGGTCTCTTGGAGACAGATAATATCAAAATGGTTAATAAACCTAATCCAATTCTTGTCTGTTATATTAGCCTTAAGCCCTGCAATATTCCAGGAGGACAGCTTGATTGAACGCCCTTCCTTCTCAACATTTCTATCCCTTAAGTCCTCTTCTTTATGGAATTCTCCATTTTCCTGGCAAAAAGGGGGCTCTAATACTTCCTGTCAGTCTGTCTCTTGGAAGGGTTCAAGGTGAACCTGGTCCACCATTTTGATTGCCACGTTATTCTCTGGCAGTCTAATGTGGCATTCGACTTCCAAGAGGGGGGTTCTCCCATTTTGGGTTGATTCTGTTGCCCTATTAACTATCAGGAGGGAAATAATAGAGTTATTCGCTAGTTCCTCTGAATCTAAGTATCGTGCTGCTGCCCAAGTCTCATCATCGTGCAGAGACTTGTGCTGCGATGATAACATTGGATCTTTGTATTCCAAAGTTGATACGATGATGTTTTTATTAAAAAAATATTAATTTTTGAATGATGTTGTCCTGATTAATTACTGGCAGTTTATGGAGTGCAGATTGCACTGTCTGTATATTAGCTCCTGAGCCATCAAATATAAACATTTCAAGTTCCTTCATAAGCAGTTGTTGCGGGCCTTGAGGATCTAAGTTAAAAGGCCCATTTTTAGCTGTGAGTTCCCCCGACAATTTACGGGCTTCCAAATGGTTGGGACAGCTCTCCAATAATTGCACCTCTATTTCCACTTCTTTACTAAATGGAGGGGGAGTTATACATTTATTCACTCGCTCTCCTTCCTCTCCCCTCAACTCCTGATTCAGATCTATTAATTCTTCTACTAGCACTTGTTTATCCTGCTTTATTGCGCATTTTCCTTCTCTTCCCTTCTTTATACGGCCCCCTCTTTTCCGCATATATTCTGCTCCAAAAGTGGACAGCTCTACTGTTTTACTTGTCTCTACGGAGTGGATATTAGCCCCTGTTGCCAAATTCATAGTGTCCTTCCCGAATCTAAACACCTCTACCAACTCAACTCCTTTACCGTACTGGATCTGAGCTTCAGATGTCGCCCTACCCATGTTTCCTTTAAATCTAAAGAAAGCTTCTGTCCTGTTGTCTTTGACATGTTGCATGTCGTTCTTAGGTGTTATCCAATTCTCAGCACCTTTAGTGCTGGATGCATCTATCATCTTATCCTCCTTGACATATTGGGTGTTTCTTTTTGGGCTTAAACAATTTTGGTCCCTTTTTCGAGGGCCTAATGGGACCAAATTGGCATCTATAACTGGGGCCAATAGTTGCCTATTTTCCTGTTTCTATAACTCCCCTGTGTGATCTACTACCATCCCTTTATCTATTGAAACTCCCCTGGTAAGGAGATGTTTCCTTTTTAAAAAAAATATGGCGAATGCTAGCTGAAGATACAAACTCAATCAGAACTATATATGCCCATTTGCGAGACTCTATATATGTTATCTCCTTCAAGTCCTGTCTGGTTACTTTTTTAGAAAATAATTGAGAGAGGTGGAGATACTAATGTATCTGTATTCCATTGTGGTAAAATTTCCCCTGGCTTATGATGGATCTTAAATATTACTGAGTTGGGAATTCCCTTATATGCCTTATTTATTGGCCTCTGGATTATTGGTCTCTCTACCCGTTCTGGCATTACTTGACCTGGTCTTAAGTTCTGGCCTGTTGAATCCTCATAGCCCAGCTCAGTATTTTTGTCCAGTTTTCCCATCAGGTCTTCCAATTGCCCACACACCCTATTCAGGCAGACCTTTGTCTCTACGAGGCCACTAAATATGGCCTCTACTGTCCGTGCAATAAGTAAGGTTTGTGACTCTAAGTTATCCTCACAATTATATGATTTCGGACTACATGGCTTTTCCGTCTGGGACGCCTTACTACAGTTATGCATCAATGAGGTACTCTCTATTTCATTTATCAATGGCTTTCTTCCCATCATAAGGGGAGAAAATCTGTTACATATAGCAATGCCTTTTTCTTGCTCTGTTATCATGATTTTCCTGCATCTGCTTACTCTCTGGAAGTCATTACTGTCCGCTAAGACAGAGCATGACCGTTTGTGATCCATTTCAGGGCGGTCTTAGCTCTCTCCCCCGCCTTCTCTTTCACCTTCCCCTTAACACTCTAAATCTACTCCCACAAAAGTCTATAAGCAATATTTACGTCTTATATTCCAATACGTTTTAAATTCCCAACAAACCTAGTTAATTAATGAGACCCAGGGCCTTCACACAACTTATGGGGGCATCTTAGTTAGTTACCAGCCCCCAATATTCCCATGTATAGCCAAAAATAGAAGTCGCAAAAGTCACAAGGTACATCAGCCAGTCCCACAGGAGTCTGTTTCCTCTTTCGAGATTAGTCTTACCCGCTAGTGCTTCCACCACGGGTTTATCAATAGATAGAGGCCGGGCTCCTGCTCCTGGGAGCGCTGAAGGGAGCGCAAAACGGCATGCCCTTGTGCGCGCAGCCCTTCGGCGCACTGCCCCGGCGTGCACCCACGGCGCAGCTGTGGACTGACCTGGCTTTTTCAATTTCCTTCAGGTCCTGGCTCCGCCCCGCAGCTGCCCCGGCACAGCTGTCAGGTAGGTAATTCGCTGGGGAAACAAGTATGCTCCGCACCCCGGGCTCGCTCTCACCCATCTTTCCAAATGTCTCAATTTCATCACATTTGCCATCATACACATGTACAATAATAGGGGCCATGGAACAAGCAATGGATGAATGGAAATGGACAAAAAAATGGGTAACTTGGTAAAATGACACAAAATGGAATAATGGTAACTTGGTAATGGGGAAAAGGTAACCTGGAAACTGTAATTTGGTAATGCAGGTACCTCCTTGGGGCATTAAACAAGGTATCATTCAGTACCTGATCCATGCAAGATGTTTGGATGCCCCAATTTGGACTGGTATACTTGTTGTGGGTAACTGTTTCAGCTCCACTCATTTCATCTCTAATTGTGATACTTTCATGTCTTATGGGGTGTTGAGATTATGCTACTTTGTGAGATTCCCAGATACTGTGATTATAGGCAGGGCTCTGTGAGTTCTGCAAACCTTTTTTTTTTCTTCAAAATTCTGTGAGCAGAATAAAGTATGCATACTAACTAATTTGTGCAAAGTATTAAAATTGCTAATGCAAGTGAGTTTCCTATAACGTTATTCTATTTATTTTGTATATCTCATGTTTCTTAAAAACAACATCAAAATGGATCTTGCAGAGGGTCTGGGAGGCGTACTTTGTTTTATTCTTCAGTGGGAGGCAGAAGATTATGGGCTACTCCCCTACTAGTTGTGGCACCATCTCCTATCTGGCCCATTGAGCTTCTATTAATTGTCAATGTGGCTTGAAGGAAGGGGAAGTACTCCTGGCATAATCCAACTGAAGCTAATTGTGGACTGAAAGGCCATTGCAAGTCAGATCTCAAGTCAAGTATCTTCCTGCTGTGACTCTGGTAAAGTCAATGAAGTCACAGCAGGGATGTCTCTAGCCCAGTGATTTCAAACCATGGCTACAATTAAAGCACCCAGGTGACATTAGGATTCTGAGCTCAGCACAGTGTCATCCCAGTTGCCATGGCAATTTCAGAAAATATATTTTGTGGCCAATGGTTGTTTCTTTGTACTAATGAAATGTACATTTTTTCTCAGTTAACTGAATCATAGTTAATTGAGCAGTAATCAGTGCAGGCCCCCAAGTTCAGATAAATGTTGCCTTCCTAACGCTTTGTAGAAATGCCGAATCCATTAACTATCTTCAAATGAGATATTTTTTTTTTAAATTAGTGGAATCTTAGCAAGCTATTACAGGCAGCATTATTGCTATTACACTAAACCTTCCCATTTGTTTAGCTCGGGGAGGGGAGTTTTATTTTCAGTTAATTCAAGTACTGATATCATTTACTCTTTGGTTCCCTTCTCCCCCCCACCCTCCCAAATAAATAAATAGAGAGAACCAAGGAATGAACAGTCTTGTCTTTTTCTGAAATGCAGCTCCTAATTTTCTTTCTCAGATGTTTGCAGAAGACTGTAAGGGGCTATGGAGATGCCAGCTGTGCAATCTTAAGGAACCTGAGGCACCGGAGGACCGTTTTTATTTCTTATTCTACTGAAATCTTGCAAACTTAAGAAAAAAATAATCAAAGGAAGATTCTTCTGATGTTGCTAAGAACATTCAATCCTTTTTAAATCTTCAAAAGATTGGTTGTCTCCGCTGCAATGGATGAAGGCAAGGAAAGGCCACAGCTCTTTATTTCTAAACCATTGGAGATATTCCATTTCACAGTCAGTAACACAGGTTCAGCTCATATCCATCTTGAACCTATAACTCAGGAACTTGTTCAGGTATCACCTGCCAATTACATTCTTTGCCAAGGCCACAACCTATCACTTCCTGTCCCAGAGCATCTCATTCAGCCCAGAGACCCAACCACATGACCCTTTAATAGGTCAAAGGAATTGAAAGATGCCTGATATTAACATATGACTGCCCTAGACAGTACTTCTCTCCTCCCTCCCAGGAGGAGCAGAACCATGGGCCGCCCCAGCCATTGATGACAAGCCCCTCTTCCTGCATGATGTAAGGAGATGTCTCCTGCTGTATATTTGCTTCTGCTGATCTGGAACCCATTCTCTTTGTTCCCATGCACGGGACCTCCCTGCTAAATTGTGTGACATAGCAGTTAACACTCCAAATGAACCTGTGTACATGCACTCAAAGCTTAAAAGCACATTCAGTTGCTCAAACAGTAAAAACAGGGTAGCAGCATTGTGGGGAAGGTGAATAAAACCTCAATCAAAAAGAGTCTGTTATTGCTGAATGGAAGAATTTCCTTGTCTGTCCCTTGATCACCTAAACCCAAAGTGACCAGACAAAAAGGCTGGGTGGCAGGGACACAGATTGCTCCTGAAAGTTTCGCTGCTGAGTTTCTGCCATGTGGCTTGCTCTGTGAGGATTGGAATTTATACTCAGCCAGTTCTCACCTCATGAGGTTTCTGCATCATGTCCTGACTCCGTCTGCCTGGCAGGGCAGGCATTACCGCAGGGTGACCTTGGGCAGCCATCCTGGGCCCCACTCTTTCTGACAGTCCCATAGTGGCCTCTATTTTCACCAGGACAGGTTGTGGGGGCACCACTTCCTCTGTGGGGCCCCAAACATGACCACCTTCAGAGGTTTCCCCCAAAGGGGAGGGCCCTGCATTTTATCTTTCCCCTGGGCCCTGCAAATCCTAAGGTCGGCCTTACTGCCTGCATCCTGCCCCTCCCCTTCACCGTACCATCTCCCTCCTAATGAGGGAGCAAGAATAACACTCTAGGGTGGAATGGGAGGCATTTCCTATGGAAAGAAGACTTATCTAATCATAGGCTTAGTCAGGACCTCAAGGGTCATAAATTCCAACCCTCTGCAGTGCAGTGCTCTTCAGCAGGATACCCTATATTTACAGAATCACCAACAAATGCTGGTTTGTCAGCAGCAGGGACTGATCTGTGGGGGTGGTCTCTTCATCCACATCTACTTTAGACTACCTCAGGGCAGTGTTTGTGTGAAGAATGCATCCAGGAATTGCCTCAGGGCAGTGTGCGTGTGAAAAATGCATCCGGAAATTACTTGTGGATTTGTAAACCCAGAAGATTGAAAAATCTGGAACTTGAATGTGTGTGTAAAAATGACCATTGAAAGCTCAGGATGGCTCACAGCATATAAAAAAAGAAATACATATAAATTACATATAAAACCATCATAGGCACCTCATCTCCCCCACACATGCGTCAGCATTCCCCACCATCCCTTCCGACAAACCCCAACCCCCACTTTCCACCATAACCCATGGCCTTCCCTGCACCCTACCCCAGTACACGTGTAGGGAAAATTCTTGTTAGGGATGTGGAACGCGGTTCGAAGGTTTGGAGTTCAGAGCGAACTCGGTTCGTGCAGATGACCGAATCCGAACCCGAACTGACTGAGCCGAACCCAATACCGAACTCTGAAATGACTGAACAGTTCGGTCGGTTCGGATTGAGTTTGGATGAGTTCGGGAGGCAAAAACGTGACTGGAAGGCAAAACGTGACAGGGAGGGAGAGTCAGCTGAGGAGCAAACTTCCAGGCACCAGGGGTGGAGAGATTTGGAGTAGCGGCCAGTCTGCCCAATCACCATCCCCTTTCTCCTCTGACCACTGGCTTCGCAGGCTGCAATTTGTCACGGGCTAGGCTGCACAGACTAGAGCCAATGGGGCTTGCAGTGCGGGCACAGCACATAACCAAACTCATTGTCCTCCCCCCTTCCAGCACCTTCTGAGCTAGTCACTGTTCTTGATAAGAGGCGTTTTCAAAAAGCTCCCTCTCCCAGCAGTTTGTGTACCTTCCAGCTCCCCAATCCATTGCCATCCTCCTATTTCACCCA
>QEPC01002275.1:233979-252611 GCA_003113815.1 Sphenodon punctatus | reverse complement strand
TGTCAAGTCTTTTTGGTTGCTCCACATCCTCCTTCCTACAGCCTCCCTCCCCTTGCCATGCCACGCGCCTGCCTATGATTGGGACTGCATGTGCTGCTATTTATCTGAAGAATGGTCTTCAAGGGGATAATTTCAATTGCTTATAAAATTGGGGCCCTTTATCAAATTGTCCTGGTGTTTGGCAGAAATGACAGGAAAAGTGTGGGATACATTCCTGCCAAATGTCTTGTAAAGAGAATGGAATATAAAAATATTATTCCCAGAAATGCTTTTAAAAGTTAATGTCTTATAACATCAGTACTCTGTCCAATCTTTTTGAAATTTGTCAGAATTGTTAATCTTCAGAAGTGACAAACTTCCCAGGTGTCATTCAAATTGAATGCAAGATAAAGAAGTTGTAGCCAGGAATGTGTATGTAGCTTTTCTTTAAATTACAAAATTTAATTGCTTAGAAAATTCTGTTCCCTTTATATATTTCTTCCGAAATTTGGTACCCTTAGTGCCCTACTTTGGTGGTGCTTTCCTTGCAAGTTTAATTTGATTTGAATAAGAAATTAAGATGTTATAACCAAAAATATATTTTTAATTTTTTCCCCATTATTTCAATAACTAAAATTTGTTTCCATTTTTTTGTTATTATTATATTTCATTTTTGTTATCATAATAACAAAAAGAAAACATAATTTATCATTTTTTAAATCATAGGGTAATTTCAGACATTACGGGTGCCCAATTCACCATAGTGGACTCCCAGCGGTGGCGAACTGACTAACCACCCCCCGTGGGCAAGAGAGGCCCCAAACAGACGTGACAGGAGTGGGACCACGGCAGGAAATCGGACCTGCAGACAACGGTCTGGGCCAGCGCAACAGACATTACGCCGATCCTGGGCCATGGTCAAAGCACCTGGAAGGCGCCAGGGTGGCTCGTCCTGGCTGCTGCTGCAGTCCCTCCACCGCCTCCATGTGCAGCACGACCACCGCCTCCTCCACCTGTGCCGCCTCCACCTCCTCCTCCTCCCGTCTTGCTCTCTCACCCTCCGCTCTCCTCTCCCTTCCGCCTCGCTCCATCCTGCCACGTCCCCCTACTGTTGTGTGCCCTTTAAATCTCCCTCCACAGTCTGTGTTGTTGCTCGTTTCCTGGCAGCAACGCTGCATGCTTTGTCCCCAGCTGGGAATCATGTTGCTTGATTCCGGCCAGTGGTTGCTGTTCAGTTGTTACTTTTTTTGGTTTCCCAGTGGGAATCGCTTTGATCATGCTTTCGGAGATGGTCCGGGCCAGAGCTCCGGTATTGTGGTTATTTTTGACCCCTGGTGGGGATTGACTGAGGTGAACATCTGGCGCCCACGAAACAGATGTTCAGGGCGCTTTGGCCCTGCCACAGGATTGACTGTGGTTCACTGTGGTTGACTGTGATCTCTTAACTTCTGAAAATACCCGAAAATGAATTGCACACCCCAACTCAGACAGGCCTCCGACCTGGCATCAGACTCCACTTTAGAGAGTCATACAACGTAAGTCTTGTGCGTAGTAGGTACAGGTAGAGTGGACAGGGTAGTTCTGAACTTCCGAAGCAGTTGAGACAGTAACAGGTGCAGAGCTAGCAGCCAAGCATCTATATGCATTGACCTCCTGCTAGGGTCTAGCCCTTTAGACTGTAAGCACTTTCAGGCATTGCTCTTTGTACAATGCCCAGGACAATGGGATAGAAGCCTTGTTCATGCCTGAGCACCATAGATACTTTCATACTGAATTATAATTCCTGCCTCCATACTCAGTTACTCACAAAGTCCTAGTTACCCAGAGTTCCCTGTGCCAAGGCCAATACTAGAATGGAACAGAACCAGAAATTACCCCTATGACCTTACCCTCTATAATTTTGCACTGCTTTACTCCTCTCTACCCTTAGGATGAACTTTCAGCTTCCATCCGCATTTACTGTCAGTCTCAGCAGAGAGTCAGGAGAGGTTGTACATGCATAGAGGCTGGCTGAGGCTGACAGACATTGCTGGGGCAATGTTAGAGGGGAGAGTTTTTCTTGCTGTTTCTTACAACCTATGTGCTTTGTAAATAGATGGAGGAGTTGAGCCCCAGGCAAGTCAGTCTGGCACCATAGACAGCACTAAATTCACTTTGAAGAAAGAAAATCTCTCTTCATAATTCTTCATCCTCCCAACCCCAATGTTTCACATTAGCATTTCCTTAAGGTAACATTAAATTGCAGGGCATTAGACTGTCTGCCAACAAAGGAATACCAGCCCTGCATTTCCCCATAGACATTTAGCTCCTCACATCCAATCATTAGCTAGTATCAGGGCTGCTGGGGGAGATACTTACATCCATCTCCATGGAAACTTAAGAGAGTGCACGGGGGTAGCAAAATATTGACGGGTGGTTTGGGAAGAGGGGTTAGTAGACTCTGAATAAGAAACAAACAGAATAATGTGATGATACATTCTAGAAGAATGGATTTATGGGTTATGACATTCCTGAAATATCTTTATTTAATAATGAAAACTTCATTAGCCAGCCCTGCACTCAAGTGTCACCATGGGTCCTCCGCAAATCCCCAGGAAGATCTTTCATTTTGACAGAAGTTCTAAATTACAACATTAGTGTTCTAACCACCAAGAAGTTATAGCCTATTTTGTCCATCCAGGGAAATGAGACACACACAGCTACAGAGCCAGTTATTGAAATCTAATAGCTAGGAATATTAAAAATGGGGTAGAAAAAAAAAAGTCTTTCTGTGAACACTGGGGGATAAATTAAGTGATTAAACCTTGAGTGTTTACTGGAGTTTCATTATTTTATGAAAAAGTAATTCATCTTTATTACAGTTGAGGCTATTATGTTTCACATCATTAAGAAAGCAATGCATGGAGACCCTGGAGCTAATTTTCAATCCAAGTATCCAAACACATTATGTTTTTATTTTTATCACAGGTATTTCTGCATCCTCTCTGGTGGCAGTTTCTGACCTCCAGAAATGTTTGGTTTGGGATGCTTCAAAGACAATTAGGTAGAACCAGTTCATGCTGCATGGCTAACAGACTCATAACTGCTGATGGCTAATAGCCATGGTACATTTTTCAGCCCTGTTGGCCATGAGAAGAAATATTTTTCCTTTAATCCTACACACAAATGTGAACTCCAGTTAATTCAGGTCTTCACGGATGTGTGACATAAAGATACCAACAAGCAGGCATGCACACATGTATAGGCTAACAGGAGGTTGTCCAATCTCTGTTGCACAACAGTAGCCAGTGAGAGTTGTTACATCTTTACACACAACTTCCAGAGAGATTTCTATAATGCAGAACTTAAATTTTATTAAATCCTAATGCCACTAATTTCTACATGGTTTCCAAGTGGAACATACTGGTTCAGGTGATTATAAAAATCAGGCTGGAAACAAATCGGATATTCCTTATTTGCAAAGATAATTTGCATGTCAATTTCCATTAATAAATTTCCAAATTAATCATTTTTGTAAATTGCACATATTTGTGTCTTCATTTTCTTTATTATTTCAGTTACTTTGTGTTTTTTGGTGTTCAGTTTGTAAGATACTTTGGTATTCTGGTACTTTCTTCACTTTGGTGGTACTATTTGTAAATTTTAAAAGCATTTTTTGAATGTGATTAGCACCAAATGAAGCAATCTTGGAGGGAGTACTTCTGGCTCTCTGCTGATCAGCTGTTCAGTGGGGAACCAAAAGGACTGCCCAATGTCATTCCTGTTAAATATGTCAATCTAAACTACCATTTTCCTTGCCTAACACTAGAGATGGAACAAATAATTATATTTTACATTGAATTTGATGTCTTAGAACCAAATCTGATGGAGTAAATATTAATCCTACTTCATTCGGAGATTCATTTCAGATAGTTCAGTTTCAGTCTGTTTGGATTATTTGGTAGTTTAGGTTATTTACGGCAGAAACAAGATTTTTCCTTTCTCAAAAATTTTGGTGAGAATAAGCTTCTCAACAAGATTTTATAATCTTGAGATTCTCACAAGTCTTGTGAAATTCTTGAGATTCTCGCAAGAAACTCAAGATTCTCATGAGATTCTCGAGATCCTCAAAACAACAAAAAATGGTCTGTGCATGCACATAAATGGCCACCACAACCATTCTGTACATGCGCTGCCATTTTTCGCCTGTGCAGATCACTTGGGGTGGCATTCTTGAGATTCTAGAGTATCTCGCATAAATCGGTATATGGTACATGATAAATCACAGTAAAACAATAAATTGAGGAAAATCCTTGAATGAGAAAGTGTTGAGAACAAGGGGTTTTCTTGGTTATCAAGTCCCACAAAAATTAGTCATGAACCATAATTCTCAGTGAGAATAGAGAGAAAATAGAGATCAAGTTTCAGTCCTAGGGAATATCTGCTTTGGATGAGGATATTGTTTACATATTTGGGCTATCCAAATAATATTGGAAAATGCAGACATGCCTATTTGTTTCACCACTACCCAGCACCAAAGCCAAGCGTGCTCCCACTTACCAGCTCTCATAAATCTTAATGCTTCTAGTTCTCCAGACTGCTGGACTGGTGAACGGAGTGGATTAGCTATGAAAGGCTGCCCACAAATTTTGGATTTTAAACATTCTATCTCACATGGACATATATTTCCATGGCTATTGCATTAATATCAGCCTAGTCCATCAATGTTCACTTTTTTCAATAAACTGCTTGCACCTACAGCTTGTGGCTTCCCCTCTATAAATGAAGCTGTGTCAATGACCACAATTTCCCCAAGAATCCTAGAATTAAAAGAGACCTGAATACTCTCTCAAGCATATTACAAGTTAAGGAACCTGCGCTGAGTAATCTTCGAAATAGCTGGTAATCTCTTTCTTTCCACTAGCACAGCATATATCAAGAAAACATTTTTAATTAGGTTTCCTATATTTTAATGGAGTTTGTGCCCCTGTTATGACTTTTATTAATACATAGTAAGTTCTGGGAGCTTATATAATTCATAATTCCAGTGTTGGTAAGGATCTTGGGTCAGGCTAATTTTCTGCTCTGGAGGGCACCTGCTAGGAAGAAAATAAACAAATACCATTGTCAGTCTAGCAGGAGCAAAAATGCTGCTGTAATTTAGGGTTATTTAGTTGCGATGGATAAAAAATGAAATTGAAACTGACACTTTTCTGTCTTGAGGAATTAGACACATGGGCAAACAAAAGCCTTTTTGTTAAAATAAAATGATATGCAAGACTGTAGCTATGCTCATTAAATGTATGTGTTGATTAGAACACAGATGGTTATAGATCACATCCTCTTCTCACTCTCCCTTTTACCTAGATACTTCTGTGATCATTCATTCCTGATACATGATAACAGGTTATAACACATTAATCACTGCACTTTTTAGAGTTGGAGAAGTAGCCTGCTTCTTTATCAGCTCACTCTAGCCTTGCAGAGGTACCGAGGTTGTTACATTTCCCAGGCATGGCAGTGTCCAGAAAACACCAAAAGAGACAGACTGTCAAGTCTAGGTAAAACCAGGGGCATAGCTAGGGTGGAATGGGCCCCTGGCCAAGAAGTCAAGATGGGCCCCCCTCTTTGTGTCCTGCTGGCAGGCCTAAGGGTGCCACCCGACTAGGTGGACCTGGGGCACTGCTAGCAAACACATGACACACAAAATGCAGTCAGCCTATTAAGCGTATTATGCAATGAAAAGAGACATATATATATAACCAGTTCAGTTATGCCCCCATAATCAATTCACGCTACCCCCACCTCATAACCATTTAATTTGCACCCCCAGGGCAGCATGAATTGATTATATGGGGTGCACAAATGAATTTTTTATGGGGTGGGGATTTAAAGACAGTATTCCTGTTAGCAATAACTTCATTAAGAAGAGTTAGTGAAATAGCAGCCATAATAATCTCAGAACCATATCTGCAGATTTTCAAAGATAGAATAGATGTTGCTTTACATCTATTCCTACCTAAGATAGTATAAGTAAGACAGTCATGAGAATGTGACCCTTTTTATACGGGCCTCTTCCATCCATGAAAACACAGATTTCTGCATTTCTGATGCTGCTGCTGCTGCTGCTCCACCCTAGCAGCAATACTGCTCCTGTTGCTAGAGGTAGCTGTTAGAGCAGGACGCTTGCCCACTGATGGAGGCGGACAACTGGTTGCTGCAGTCAGGAACCCGCTGGCGTCCACTGCCCCCATCTGCCCACTTAGCTGCACAGTGCTGTGACATGACTTCAGGTGCCTCGCCATGGCAGTTGTGCCAACGTTGGTGAGCACCTGCCCAAGCTTCACCACCTTCTGGCACAAAGTGCACTGCACCTCCCTGGGATCATCCGCCTGCACCAACTTAAAATGCGCCCAGATGGAGGATTTTTTGCTCCCTCCTGCCTTCTGGACCGCACCGGGTGATGCCCCGCTGACAGCGCTACTGCGAGGGGAAGAACATTGTGGTGACACAGCTCTCAGAGCGACAGCCATCGCCTCAGCTCCAGACATCTCCTCCACAGGACTAGAGTCTATCTTCACCTCCAAGAGAGACAAGATCCGCCTCGACATCGCTTCCCACTCCTCTCCTCTTCCCACTCCCACCCATCTCCCTCCTCCTCTCCTGTCCTCTTCTCCCCTGCCTCCCTTGAGGAAATCTCCTCTCTGCTCTCCTCCTCCAACCCTTCCACTTGCCCCCTTGATCCCATTCCTTCCCGCCTCCTAACCTCCATTAGTCCCACTGTCGCCCCTTCCTTCCTGCACATCATCAACCTCTTCCTCTCTACTGGCGCTTTCCCTTCTCCTTCAAACATGCCACAGTCTCTCCTATTCTCAAAAAGTCCACTCTTGACCCCTCTGACCCATCTAGCTATTGTCCTGTCTTACTCCTTCCATTTGCTTCCAAGCTGCTTGAACGTGTTGTCTACTCCCGCTGCCTTGACTTCCTATCCTCCAACTCCTCCCTTGACCCCCTCCAATCTGGCTTCCGCCCCCTTCATTCTACTGAAACTGCTCTCGCTAAGATCACCAACGATCTTCTGGTGGCTAAATCTAAACGTCTCTATTCCATTCTTGTCCTCCTTGATCTCTCTGCTGCCTTCGATACTGTTGACCACTCACTCTTGCTGGATTCCCTTCACTCCCTTGGCTTTTGTGGCTCTGTCCATAACTGGTTCTCCTCCTACCTCTCTGACCGCTCCTTTAATGTGTCTCTCTCCAACTCCGCCTCCTCCTCCTTCCCCCTCTCAGTTGGTGTTCCTCAAGGCTCTGTTCTTGGCCCTCTCCTCTTCTCGATCTATACCTCATCCTTAGGCAAACTCATTGCCTCCCATGGCTTCCAATACCACCTCTATGCTGATGACACTCAACTCTATCTCTCTACTCCCTCTCTCTCTCCCTCTGTTCAAGCTCGTCTCATCAACTGTCTCTCTGACATCTCTACCTGGATGTCTCAACGTCAACTCAAACTCAACATGGCTAAAACTGAACTCCTTATCTTCCCCCCTCATCCTTCCTCTCCTTCCTCACTGTCAATAACTATTGATGGAGTCACCATCCTGCCTGTCCCCCAAGCCCGTAGCCTAGGCTTCATCTTTGACTCAGCCCTTTCTTTTAAACCCTACATTGACTCTGTTGCTAAATCCTGTCGCTTCTCCCTCCATAACATTGCTAAGATTCGCCCTTTTCTCTCTGTCTCGTCTGCCAAAACTCTTGTTCATGCTCTGGTCATCTCTCGCCTCGATTACTGTAACCTCCTTCTCACTGGCCTTCCCCGGTCTCACCTTTCTCCCCTCATCTCTGTCCAAAACTCTGCTGCCAGGGTCATCTACCTCGCCAGTCGCTTCGACCATGTGCAGCCCCTCCTCTCTTCGCTTCACTGGCTTCCCCTTCCTGAACGAATCCTGCACAAGCTCCTAGTCTTCACCTATAAAGCTCTTCACAACCTTGCTCCCCCCTACCTCTCTGCACTTATCGCCCTCCATACTCCAGCCCGTGCACTTCGCTCCTCCTCTGTCCCTTCTCTCACCCTTCCACGCCTTCCCTGCTCCCCTAAGCGCCTTCGTCCCTTCTCACTTGCTGCCCCCCATGCCTGGAACTCCCTCCCTGTCCACATCCGCCTTGCCCCCTCCCTTCATACCTTCAAATCTCTCCTTAAAACTCACCTCTTTCGCTCTGCTCTGTCTGACTCTTTATCCTGCTGAGCCACTATTCCTATACCTACGATCAGTTTACCCTTATCCTTGCAACATGGACCTGCCTGCTGTCATTCTCATCGTAACCAAGCCAAGTACGTGCACCTGAGACCTCACATCTTCATGAATGTTAGACCCCTTGTCTCTCCCTCTGTTCCCCTTCCTATGTCTCTCCCCCAGCTCCTGTCTCTCCGATTGTAAGTCCTAGGGGCAGGGACCATGTCTATTTTATTACTTTGTAAAGTGCCAGGTACACTGCTGACGCTATATAAATGTTTGTTAATAATAAACAACAACAATAGTGTCTACCTCACTGTCCCCAATCAGAGTGATGTCCCCCCGTGAACGGGAGTACTGGGACCCTGAGGCTGATGGACTACCCACCGTGCTGCTGCCACTCTCCCTGTGTCCCCTATAGCTGCTGCTGCTCCTCTCCCTGATGCCATTGCCTGGGAATCGGGCCCTACCTCTAGCAGCCGGGGTGGGATCCACCAGCTCTCGACTTCTGGGGATCACCTCAACAATGGGGGACATTAGTGGCCCTTGAGGAACATCCAACCCCAAAGCACCTGCACCTGAAGCCACAGCTGCAGCATCCTGGACTGCAGGCCTTTGAGTGCCCTCTGTGGCAGTGGAGGATGCTGGCAGGAGACACCACCAAACCACACCCCTAGTTCCACTGCTGGGAACCTCTGAAACCCAGCTGTCAAAATCAGGCCTGTGCAGTTTGGGGCGTGGTGATGGTCTCGGGCTGCTGCTGCTGCCTCTCCTGCTACCTCTGCCACATACCCCATTGCCCACCTTACGGGCAGCAGACCGAACTTTCCTGCTTCTTCTCCATTTCTCCCACCCAAAGAAGGCACAGGAAGATTATATATTTATTTATTTATTTATTCAAATTTGTAATCTAATATTATATATATCTACACTAACTAACTGCTATTAACTATTCTAAAGCTTATGGAACTAAATGGAATATTAACTAATATCTACAAAGGCATAGTCCTACAAACATACTATAAAGTATTAAAACTGAATCACTACACACTATCTATCTTTATAACTAAGCTAACTCCTACATCTATCTATCTGTAGTAATTGTCTAATATCTATATATACACACACAAATATGGGGGGGGGGACACACAGAGAGCTCACAACGAACAACACAGGGAGGGGTACAAAACTGAAATGAAATCTAAATCAATCTAATCCTACTCTAAATAAATCCAAAACCAGGGGAAGGGAATCAGGGATGGAACATGTACAGGGAGGAGGGAAGGACTGAATGGAGGGTAGGGAGAAACAACACGGGGAGGGGTAAAAAATAAACACACCTAAATCTATCTAATCTAATCTAAGTAAATGAAACCATGGAGGTAAATATGTGGAAATGGGTGAAATAGGAGGAGGATGGCAATGGATTGGGAGGAACACAAACTGCTGAGAGAGGGAGAGTTCTGAAAATGCCTGCTGACAGGATCAGTGGCTAGCTCAGAAGGAGTTGGAAGGGCAATGATTTTTGTTTCTTGCTGCACCCGCCTTACCACAAATCCCATTGGCTCTGTATTTTCTATCCCGTGGCCAATCGCAGACAGCGAAGCCAGTGGTCTGAGGAAAAGAGGGATGGTGATTGGGCAGGCTGACTGCTAGTCCAAGCCTCTTCACCCCTGGTTCCAGGAAGTCTGCTCCTCAGCTGCCCCCCCCCGGGCCTTCCAGCCCAGTTTTTCCCACCCAAACGCACCTGAACTCATATGAAAGCAGCCAAACTATTTGGGACTTCAGGCGTTTGGTTTTGCCGTTTTGTTCAGCCTTTTGAACGGGTCGAGTTTGGGCTGAACACCGAATGTGCGAACCATGTTCATACATCCCTAATTTGCACCCCCGGGGCAGCATAAATTCAATATATGCGGGGCACAAATGAACTGTTTATGGGGTGGGGGTTTAAATACAGTATTCCTTTTAGCAATAACTTCATTATGAAGAGTTAGTGAAATACCAGCAATAATAATCTCAGAACCATATTTGCAGATTTTCCAAGATATAATAGATATTGCTTTACATAGTAAATTCCTACCAAAGATAGTATATGTGTTCATGGGTAGGGTAGCCCCATGTGAATGATGCAGCGCACATGCCCACAGTGACTGAGGGTACCTGCATGTGCCCACCTAACACACATTCCCACTCACCCCCCATCTCTTCCACTTGCACGGAGCAACTGGGGAAAATGACGGTTGCTCCATGGGTGCAGATCAGTGGGGGGTGAGCAGGGATGTGTGCAACTGTGTGCATACCCCACACATACACCAGTGTGCCCATGGATCCCCCACCCAGCAGAGCCATGTAAAAATGATCTGTGAGGAAGAACAGAAGGCTGCTGTCTTGTAAACAAGGTTCTTTGAGATGTCTCCAAAACATTCTCACAACACCCACCCTTCCAGCCCCGCATGGAATATTCCTAGAAAGGGTTAGAAGGAACTGTCATTCTGAGGGGGAGAGTACTTTTTATACTAGAGTTGCTCGAGACCATCACATAGTCTATTATTTGACTATGGTGAGCATGCCATGCAGAACCCAGTTGTCAGAATGTTATTAGCCATCTCAAATAGTGTTCTTTACAAAGCAAACATCTTCTGATTACTCACATGGGGAGGAATTGTTCTGTTTACAAACAGCTTTATCTCCCAGTCCGATCGGATCCTATTGCAGGCCGAGGGAGAAGAGGGAGAACCCCAGCAGTGCACATGCAAACACAAAGCAAGCAAAGCAAACCATCTCAAGTCAAAAATATTATTTTAAGTCTTTAGCACACCACTAAAGCAGCAGCATGAAATTCCACTTTCCCCCAGAACATGCTACACAGTTCTGTTGTAAACTAAACTTGCAATGTAAAAGGCAGCTTCTGCATTATCGAACAGAGAACAAATGTTCATGCAAAGACTATTCATTATTGAGCCAACATGTTGCATGGTGGCCGCCTTGCAGCAGAAAAGCCTTGAAACTGGTACTGGAAAAGGGGCCATTTTAAATGCAGTGAACATTCCAGCAAAGGTTAGAAACCCTTCCATCCATCCCCTCCACCCCCAAAACAAACAGAAAGCAGACAATTAGGGTGACAGGGTCTCATATAGAGTGAAAAACTAAAACAGCAAGAGACAAGAAAATATTTTAAAGAACATTTATTTATTTATTTATTTATTTAAAATTTATATCCTGCCCCTCCTGCCCACAGGGCAGCCCGGGGCAGCGAACTGCACTTAATAAAACAATATAAAATTTTAAAAAAACAATTTAAAAATACAATATGTGGGGCAACCCCTCGCCAAAAGCCTGATGGAACAGCCAGGTCTTACATATATGCCAAAACAGCAGGAGAGTGGCAGCCAGCCGAGCCTCCTCTGGGAGCGAATTCCACAGCACAGGGGCAGCCACTGAAAAAGATCTAACATCGGTGGCCACCCGCCTCACCCGGGGAACCTCCAAAAAGGCTCGCACGGACGATCTCAAGGGTCGCACGGGAACATGGGGGGTGAGGCGGTCCTGCAGATAAGCAGGGCCCAGGCTGTGAAGGGCTTTAAAGGTTAAAACCAGCACCTTGAACCTGGCCCGGTGCTTTATAGGCAGCCAGTGCAGAGTCCAGAGTACTGGTGTCATGTGCTTCCTGTGACTCACCCCCGTCAGGAGACAGTGCATTCTGCACCACCTGCAGCATCCAGACCAGCTTCTCAGGCAGCCCCACAGAGCGCATTGCAGTAATCCAGCCTCTAGGTGATGAAGGCATGGATGACAGTAGCGAGGTCCGAGTCTGAGGGATAAAGATGAAGCTGCTGGACAAGATGTAACTGCCAAAACACACTCCCCGCCATGGCCACAACCTAAGATTCCAAGCTGAGCCACGAATCAAGTAGCACACCCAGACTCTGCATTTGAGAGACCATGGGGGGGGGGGCAAAACTCCACAACAAGAGGAGATTCAACCACCCCCAGGTCCCCCAAGCCCTCACCCACCAACATCACCTCCATCTTGTCAGGATTCAATTGCAGATGGCTCAACCTCATCTAAGCCACCACAGCTGACAGGCACTGGGAAAATAAGGAGACTGCATGGCCTGGGTCAATGGAAAAAGAGAGCTAGAGCTGAGTGTCATCAGCATACTGATGACACTATGTCCTGAAACCCCCTCACAATTTCCCCTTATGACTGCATATAGATGTTAAACAAGAGGGGGGAACAGAATGGCACCCTGCAGGACTCCACCCATGAGGTCTCAGGGGGAAGACATACACTCCCCCAAGACCACCCGGTGAGTTCTCCTAGCCAGGAATGAATGAAACCAGTCCAAGACTGTTCCTCCAATTCTGGCATGGTCCCGCAGGTGAGTTACCAGCACCTTGTGATAGACTGTGTTGAATGCAGTTGAAATGTCTAGCAGAACCAGTAAGGTCTGATGACCCTGGTCCAACACCAGATGGAGATCATCAACAAAGGTCACCAATGCCATCTCCATACCATACCCAGGCCAAAACCCAGAAATAGTGTCAGGCTCCAGTGACCAGAGCCTAGGAGGGGGAGGAAAGAAGGGTAGGTAGGCAAGGGTGAGGGCTAGGAGGAAGGGTAGGTAGGTGAGGGGGGAAGGAGGCAAGGACATAACAATGGAACCTCTCAGCTGCTCTCTGATACCAAGGAGATGAAGTGCTCTGCATAAAAGCCAGACAGGTTGGCCTAAGAAAGCATACGGCTCATCATCAAGGTCAAGGGACAGGGAATTGGGGAGAGGGAAATCAGGAACAGGGAACCAGAGGCATGGAATGAGGGACCAAGGACAAGGAACATGGAACCAGAGGCAGGGAATGAGGGACCAGAGCTAGAGGAGTAACAGGGGACTGGAGGCAGGGGGTGAGGGAAAAACAGGGGACTAAAGGCAAGGAGTTGAGGGAGCAAGGAAACAGACAGGGAGCAAGGGACAAAGGACAAGGAACAGGGAGCTAGAAGCAGAGGCAAGGAGCGAGGGGCTAGAGACAGGGAACCAGAGGTAAGGGGAAAGGGGCCAAGGAAATGGGAAGCCACAGGGGCAGGACAACAGGGAGCCACAGGCAAAGGGAAGCATCAAGGGGCTAGAGGCAGGGGACCAAAGCTGAAGGAGTCAAGGTCCAGGGAATAGCTAAGGGACTAAAGAACCAGCAATGTAAGGCTGGAGGGTCAGAGAACAGGCTTATGTGGGAACAGTGCCCAAAGAAGAGGGGATTAGCAAGGTTATAAGAGAGGCAGGAGACTAACACAGAACAGGGCCTCTCCAGCCAACAAACAAACAGACAACAGAACACACACAATACACTGTGGGGGGTTCAAGGGAGCAGAGAAACACATCTACATAGACACAGGGCAGGTTATCAACACATGGGGAGGGGGAAAATGTATAACACACTAGGAAGAAGAGGGAACAAAACACAGACTCAAACAAAGGTACCAACAGAGGGCAGCAAGATAAAGCAAGTAAAACAAGGTGGCATGAGCCAAGAAAGGGTCATGGCAGGATGACCTGAAGCTCCACACCTGCCACAGCCCTCAGCAGCCTTAAATACTACAAGGAGCCAATCAGGCTGTGGCAGGTGGGTCCACGCCCCCTATCAGGTGCGAGCAGGACCAAGCTGGAAGGAAGAGAGGGAATAAGAAAGTAGGGAGGTAAGCCACCCTCCATGGCAACCCCCTAGTAGCACAGGAGGCAGCAAGCACCAAAGGTTCAAATCCCAGCCATGACAAATAGGAGGCAAGGCAATACAGCCATTCCAACTAGACTCACAAAATTAGTAATTTAATTACCCCTGCCTGTAATGCATGAGGGTGGGGAGGGAAAGAAGAGGACAAAAGAAATCACAAACAATGTACAAGAGATCAAAGAAGGTGATTTGTTTTTTCAAAACTTACCAGGTTTCTGAAAGGATGAGATCTCCTGATCACGTTAGTCTGACTCTGATAACCATCTTTTGTTCTTCTTCCCTCCAAACAAGTAGTCCAGGGACTCAAAAAAAGTCCCTGGTATCTTCTCTTTAAAAAAAGAGGGTCTCTCTCTCTATCTTCCCCCGCACCTCCAGTGAACCTAGGGAGGAAGGAGCAAGGAACAGTGAACTCTTTCCTCCCCTCCTCCCACTCTGATAGAGGTGGGGCCAAAGGGAGAAGGAGGAGCTATGGGGAGGCCAGAGTGTTTAGAAAAGGCACCCTGACATGCCCCCTAGGCCTTGCTGGTTGGCTGGGTTTCTCCATAGGAATCCAGTCACAGAACACATGGCACCTCCTCCACTCCCTCCCCAATCCCCCAGAAAGCAGTGCTTTTCTTGGATGACGCCCAGCACATGGTCCCTGAGGGCTTGCGGAGATCCTCTCAGTCCCCGCCTCCCTTTAGTTCTCTGGCCAGTGAGTGGAAACCTAGAGGGAGGGGGAGCAGCCAGAGGAAGATGTTTGTCTTCTCCCCCTCCTCCCCTTGCAGAGTTCTTTCCCTGCAGGCCTTGTTTACATATGACTTATCGGCTCTCCAGGAGGAGAGTTAAAATGTAAACTAAGCCTTCAGACAAGCGGGGAAACTGACAGTGCTGCCACTGGATCATCTGAGGAGCAGTTCCTGGCTCCTCAAAAAGCATGGGGGGACCCTTGAGAGACTTGGGGGGGCTTGGTGTGCATCTTCTCCAACACCTGGGGGAGGGGCCGCCACTGTGTGGACAGCTTCTCCATGTCCCCCCTCCCAAGCCGGGACAGCTTGGAAAGCTTCCTCCAAAAGGTTCGGTGGGAAATTATGCTCCTGTTGCTCCCTGTTGATCCCAGATCTAGGGCTCATCAGTAACTGGTGTCAAGAGTGAAGAGGAGGACTCCCCTTTTGAAAAGGTTACTGTGCCTCCCTTTAAAAGAGGACACTTATGAAAAATACATGGTGTAGGGCAGCACTGGTAGAGTCCTGCACCATGTATTTTTCATACACATCTTTGTTTAAAGGGGAGGTATGGTAACCCTAAGAGAGAGCCTTCCTGCTACACTGGAGGAGCTCTCCTACATCATCATGTTCCCTGAAACACATCTTGGATCACAAGTCCTGCTCTTCTCCCCATAGGAAATCCCTGAGAAGCTGCCTCCCCACTCCCCACACTGTGATCTACTAGAGACTAGCTTATGAAATACCGATATATAACAATCTACCTTTTGGCTGCCCCTTCCCTGGACTAACCTGTCCCCTGATAGCAGGATGTTTGTTGCCATGGTGTTGTCTGATTCCACATCAGACAGTGGTTAAGGCTGGTGGTATTTTAGAGACAGTTTGGGTAAATGTGAGGAGGGGAGACTCTCTCTTCAGAAAAGTGAGATGGGAGGCTCTCCTTTCCTTGTAGCTCCTCTCAGTGTACCTGTGAGTCTGTCTGTCACCCAAACCACTTTGGGTGAATGAAATCCTATAAGTTATTATAGACTTTGTTATTCATAAGTTTATATATATATATATATATATATATATATATATATATATATACAACTTTTTTTCATCAATCAATAGCAATACAAGTGCAAATAGGCAATCAGCTAGAGAATTATCTAGACACGCTACAGAAACCAAGCAAAAGGAACAGCATCAGCCGGGGTATTTGGAGTGAATTGATAATGGTATCGCTACAATAAACTAAAAATGTGCAATAAAGAGAATGTACTACCCCTGACATCTGGTTAATCAATGGCCTGTGAAGAGGCAGAGGTGAGAAAGCATCCAGATTTGGCCTTAGTTTTATGAGATTGAATATGTTTATAGGATTATCCCATTTAAAATGATTTTTAACTAAGCTGTCCTAAATCCCTACTCTCATTCAATTTGAATGAATGCCCTAAAGACGATGGGAAATGCAGGAACATATCAATAATTCACATACATAATTTAAACAATAGCATTGATTGAGTATTGACCGCTGAATAATGTACTTATCAGCTAATCAAAGTTTTCATTTGCAGCACATTTCTTGGAGCTGGTCTGGATACACTTAAAAGGAAAAAAAAAATGAAGACACATGGAAAAACTGTATGATTTTGCAAAACAGCCATCTCTAGAGGAACTGCAAACATATGCATTGGCCAAAGGATTTCCCAAATCAGCATTAGCAACCAATGTTTCTAGAGTCTACTGGGAAAGAGGCTGGTGTAAGTGCTTTATGGAGAGTGAGTGATGGGCCCAAACTGAAAATCTGAGATCCTGTTATAAGAAAGCTTTTGCACCTTTTAGGCTGTGGTCAGGTTTGAACTTCCAGTGATGTCCATTGCACGAGTTAAGGCAGATTCACATTTACTGAAACTTTAACACTTTACCCTGTCCCACAGCACCACGGGCCAGGATGCAATTGTTCATGGAAGCAGCAGCAATTTAAACCTTCCCCAAGTGCCAGGATTCCCCAGGTGCAGCCAGGCACCTGGGGGAAGTGTAAAGTTTGGACCTGGGCCATGATGCACTGGGTCAGGGAAGCAGCACTGGCTGTTTAAGACCCCTCCACCGCCAAGGTGACTGCATTCACATGATGTGTCCAGGTGCCTGCAGAAAGTTTAAAGCTGCTTCCAATGCGCTGGGGCAGGAAAGTGATGCCAGACATTTAAAGCTTCCCTGTCTCCAGGGAAATTTTAGTTTATTTTGTTTGGTTGGAATTCTGGATGCACCAGGACGCATCCAGGCACCTGGGAGAAGTTTAAAAGCACTTCCCTGCCTCAGCACACCCTAGGCCAGGATGCACTGGGGCAGGGAAGTGGTGCCAGGTGTTTAAATGCCCCCCAGGCATCTGAATGCACCCTGGTACATTCAGGTGGCTAGGGAAAGTTGAAAGGGGTTTCCCTGCCCCAGTACACCCAAATTGGAAAAGCGGATGAATGATGAGACATTGGATGAACAGTGTCTTCTAAGACCACAATCAGAACCCAACACGCATGCGTAGCATAACTCTCTTTCCATAGAAGATAACAACACATTCTGAAGCATATAACTATTCATACAAAACAGTTTTTAAAATAAGAACCACAAGTCTTTACTAGACAGTCTCTTTTTATTTTTCAAGATGCTCAACCTAACATACACCGTACAATAAATGAGAAAAAACCAATCAACAGATTTGGTTGCAAACTCAGAAGTAAAATGCCCCCAAACTCCAATGTACAAGCATAGATAGTATGCAGCAAGAACTTTGACCCGCCTTAACTATAGAGCTACTATTGTGGCTCAATAATGACCCTTCCAGATTTCAGTCTAGGAGTGTTTCTTCTTTCTCTGTGTCCATGGCAACACATGTGAACTCATGTAGCAAGAATTTACATTGTAAGCAGGGGTGAAGATAATTTTGGGGGCATTTTGTTTGTTTGGAATTCTGATTGGACTGAATGGGGGGGAAATGGCCATTTTGGTGGCAATAAGAGCCAACAGTGGCTTCTATTTTGTGCATGTGCAAAGGGCTGGCTGGCCTAGGGGCAGAGCCAGGGCAATGGTAGGGGGAGCCAGGGCAATGGTAGGCAGAGCTAGGGCATAACCCAGTAGCAAGGAGTTCCCAGGGTTAACATTGGATGGACATTACATTACTTAATGCTGGGAACACTGCTGTGTGAAGCACTGCCACCAGGGAATAGAGAATCCTCTTACTGGGGTCCCGTACACTCTCTTTCCCACAAATAAAGATGCAGACTCTGGCATTGTGCAACTCCACAAAACATCTGGGTGAATAAGTTATGTTGCAGCTGTCACTTTCTTAAAATATAAAATAAAAGAAACGATACTGAGGAGGAGGATTGACATGCATTCTAAACAACCATGCAAGATTGGTCCCATTAAAACCACAGATTGAAAACCACAAGTTACCGTTCTTTTTACACCAGATCAATGATTGGAACAAAACACAGTTTGTGTTCACATTGAGCTGTAAAAAAAAGCCCCAAAACACAGGCACAGACTACACTCTGAATAACAAAAAAACACAAAACTTTATTTATATAGGCCCCCCTCCATCCCACACAGAACCCTTCAGAGAAACATTAAAGTGCGGTCAAATAAAAACTCATACATTTTAAAGCAAACTAAAACAGTTAAAAGGGCAGCAAACTAAAACAGTTAAAAGGGCAGGAACAAATATATGAACAACTTGAACCAGCAGACCATGGGACTAAAGGCTAATAAGGGCTTTCAAAGGGTTAACACTTGTAATGGAAGCGTGCCGTATGCTCTTTTTGTGCAGCAAATAGTTCAATGAGCCTGCTTGTAGGGATCCTCTCCCCACCTGGATGTACCTGCTTGCAGGTGGTGCGGGGGGGGGGGTTTGTCTCCTCACCGCCGCTGCCAGGACCATCGCCGCTCACCGCTGGGGCTGCCGCCGCCGCTGCTTCATCCCCGCGGGATACCTGCGGGGACAAGAAGACCAAACTGTGAGTTGGGGGTAGGGGGGG
>QEPC01002275.1:194712-229451 GCA_003113815.1 Sphenodon punctatus | reverse complement strand
GGAACTCCCTTCCGGAGGAAGCTCGCCTGGCCCCAAGCCTTTTGACATTTCGGCGGAACTGTAAGACCTGGCTGTTTGCCCAGGCCTTTGGGAGGGAGGGGGTGTGTGATTTTTAATCCCCCACCTATATTTATTGATGATGATATACTGCCCTGTTTTATTGATATATTTTATATTTGTATTTTAAATGTTTTAAATTGTTTTTATTGTTGTTAACCACCCCGAGCTGCATTGCAGGATGGGGCGGTATAAAAATCTATAAAATAAATAAATAAATAAAAATAAAAATTGTCCTTTGACTAAAGTCTGAGATTTCTTTAATCATCCAGTTCTCTATGGACAGCATTGCTAATGCATTAAGTCTTTCCTCCAACATTGTGTTTCTGAGGAAAGTTTTTTTTCTCTGTAGAGTGGAGAATGATCGCTCATATTCTACTGTTGTCATTGGAGTGGTCACAACAATTCGCAGCAATTTCACTATTTCTACAAAGCAAATTTGCAGATTCTTGTCCAGAAGCACGTGCAGCAATATTGAAGGATCCTTCGTTTTTCTGAATTCTTCCGTCTCATACAAGATGGAAAGCTCTGTCCTCAGTCTTTCCTTCTGAAGCATTGGGTAGGCTTCCACTGCCTCAGTTAATGCTTGTTCAGGAAAGGTCCACCGATGTGCTTCAAACCAAGTCCCTTGTAATAACGTTGCACCCACCATGTGTTTAGTAAATGCAAAACGTTCTCTGGAATGTGAAATGATGATGTCGCATACTTCAACTGCAACTTGATCCAAGGCGTCTATGGTTCTGCCTCTGGGGAGCCGAGATTGTTTTGGTAACTCAGAGCATAGGTCTTTAATGGAGTTTCTAACTCTATTGATGTTCCTAATAAAATATTATTTAGATCTCCAAATTGCTACCGAGTCAATGCCTCTTTGCTGAAGTTCACTAAAGAGGATATCCACATGAGGCATTATTCTGTGGAACAAAAACAAGAAATATAGGAACTCCCTATCTTCTTCCAACATCTGAATAAATCCCCTGGCCTCATGAACAGCACTAGTATCATAATTCCAATATCTTATTTCCTGGAAACATTCTATGAGAGTGTCTCGACGCTCGAAGACCACATTCACTGTCCAGATGTTGAAGTTCCATTGCATTGCAACTGCTCTGGGGACCCTCCTTTTTACCACTGCGTCCAGAACTTTAGTCCTTTTTGGAGAACGTGAGAAGAAAGATGGGAAGCCAGACAGATCTGCGAAAAATACCTTCACTGCCTTTATTTGGGACACCACTTGCTGTATTACCAAGTTTAATTGATGGGCATAACAATGAACATAATGGGCATTTGGGTATTTATCCCGGATCTTCTTTTGAACTCCCCCATGCTGACCACGCATCATGCTTGCGCCATCATAACTTTGTGCTATGAGTTTCTGCTTGTCCACATCCTCTGTAAAAACAGAATCTAGTTGCTGAAGTAAAGCTGCAGCAACTGTTTCGGCATGAGAGTCTGGCAGCTGTGTGAATCCATAGAAGCATTCAACAGTTGAGCCACCGCCATCAATAGGTATGGCCCCATCACGGAATCACCTATTGATCCCCTTCCAGGATCAAAATGGCACAGTCAACAGACGTGCCGGCTAATCCCGGTGGGGAATTGGGGGAGGGGGCGGGGCTCAACATGCGACCGCACAGCCCCACCCCTCCACACTCCCTAGGTCGCCCGCCCTCTGGGAGACGGGTGGGTGCCGCACAGTGCCCGCCCGCCCCCCGGGGCATTGACCATGGCCCGGAATCAGTGGCGGGCACGGCCGCTGATTCCGGGGACAGATGTTATAATCCCATACTCAACCACAGTGAATTTCCCATGGTTGAGCGTGGGAACGTCACATCTGTTGGCCTGAATATGAGCTTCCCGTCGTGTGTTCACCCCCATGAATCACGGGCGGGAATCACTTTGACCATGCAAATGGCGATGGTCCGGGCAGGACCACTGTTTGTGTGGTCAAAGAGTTTCCCGCCCGTGATTCACGGGGGTGAACATCTGGTAGGAATCTCTTGTCGGGCCAACAGACGTTATGGTCCCTTGCTCACCATGGGGTTCATTGGGGTCATTTAATTAATAATGGACGCACACCAATAAGAACAGTCCTTCCCTGTGACTGACAGCCACAGGCATTTAACACAGGGAGGCGGGCTTTATTTCATGTTGGCCATGTGGTGCGTGTTTTCATGTCAAATCTATCTCAATTCAAAACTGACAGAATGGCTTTGGCAGGTTATTTGAATTGGTAAGTTAAATACAATTTTTTTGTAATGTGATCTTCACTGTATTCCATGATTTACATTAGTAGGGATTTTGTCATTAATAGTGCATTGATATGTTTTATTTTTCAATCCCATTACAGGGGAAATACTGGTGGAAGTTGCTGCTGCAATTTGGTCCACGGTTTGGTACACCGCGGATGCAGTGCACAACATAATCTCCAGACAGGTGAAAATTGGTAAGGATTTCTCTAAGATCCATAGTTAGTTACTGGTACCCTTGTGAATAGTGTTCCCCTAAAAAAAACTTTTCTGATGTTCAAGAATGCGTACCATTAACTGTATTCCATTTTTACAGAACAACAACAGGAGGAACAGCTCGAATTGGTGCAAAATTTGCGGGAGGACAATGAAGCTCTGTGTGTGTTGCTCGAGCAAGTACTGCAGGAGGTGCGTGTTATGCAGGGACATCTCAGAGCTGACAGCTGATTTATACAAAGTTGTATGTTTTTTAAACCAAAGTTTTAAGTTAAATAAGGTTAATGTTCAAAAAATTATATTTTTTAATCGTTTTTTTAAAAATATTTTTTCTATTAAATAGTTTGTTTTTCACTTATGTGCATTTTTGGTCATTATTTTTGCTCCTGTCCTGTTGCTCACAACACACACCAGTGAAGTGACCAAACACACAAGTGCCACAACCCTATCTGCAGCAGCTGATCCCATGCTACGAAAGTCTAGAATGTTCACCAGGGAATGAGAGCAGATAGAATGTTTACCTACCGATAATAAATAATTCTTCAGACACCTCAGGGCCATTTTGCAATCATTCCATCCATACAGCATTGGGGTGATTCATTCCCTTATGTTGACTGGTGCTGCCTGCCACTGCCAGCCCCAAAACAGTAAGAAGTTACATTCCCCAAACATACATGAACCCATCTTCCAAAATATTTCCCAACCCTTTCCTATCCTAAACACAGCTATACAACTGGACTTCCCTTGACCACATCATCTGGCACTGTCTGTCATCCAATTGTACCACCACTTAATTGTGCGATGGGACTTACCCCTTTTTTTAAAAAAAGAAAAAGTACTACCCCATGCAAATAAGTTTAATTTCGTGTCCCCTACATGACATTTACTCTCAAGAGACATTTTTGAGAGTAAATAACTGTTCCCTTAATTTTTTTGGTCCACAACACTCATGATTGTATAAACTTCTATCATATCCCCCTCCCCTCTCAGATGTGTGCCTCAGTCTCTTCTCAAATGTAATGAGACCAAACCAATTGAGTGTCTCTTCAAATGTGGAGGCACTCACATCACAGATCAGCTGAGAAAACGACTCATGCATCAAAACACACACACACACACACACACAGCATAGTTACCTCTTTCTTATGTTACTAGGTAGCTAGGAATGTCTGTGAACTTAGCAGTCAGCTCCCTATTTTTTTTTGTTATCAAATTCCCCATTCCATTTCCCACCAACTGGATATACAGGCTTTATTGCACACTGCACAATGAGCTGTTGTGCTGGTTTTAATTTACAATGTATCACAATGCAAAAATAGCACAGTGGCATTGATTTTAATAGTTAATTTATATGCTTTATTTTCAAATCCCTCCCAGCAGTCAACACTAACAAAATGGGCTAATTTTTAAAGCTAAAAGCTAGGAGCTACAGAATGCACTGTTATCACAGCTGCAGTATGATTCTCTACCTTTGCCATAGGCCTTTGCCATGTCTCATTATGAGTGACCCCCGTCTGTGTTCTGATTTATTTTATTAACTAGAATATATACCATGTGTCCAGGGTATGTTCAGAGAGTAAAAGACGATAAAACACATACAGGAATGAATTCCAAATTATTTTTATTTGATGTAGGTATTGATATGTACTACAGGTTGGTAGCTGTGGCAATCAGTTTGGTTGTAAATCCAATTTGTTTTATTCTCCAGATGAAGGCAAAACCAACTTTTCACATGTTATAAAAAACCCACTACTGACTTGTGGGAAAAAATTGATTGTGGTTGGAAAATTCCTTCATTACTCCATATGAAAATGGCAATCGGATCAGTACTCGATCCCTGAAGAATACTGGCATTGGCTGGCTACAAACTGATTGTGTGTAGCTGTTGCATGTTCATGTCATGATTTGATCCATTTTCCGGAAAAATAATAATTAAAAAAGCACACTTATTAGTCACGCTGATCATTGTTCAGTTTGCATTTTTGATTTTTAATAGAGAATTTGATGGAACACTTTTTATAAAAATCCTAGCTATGACATATTATATAAATGTTTACATATGTATCAAAGATAAGTAGCATACTGTAGAAGTATGTGTACATGGATCTGTATTTGTACTGTACATGTACAAGTATGTGTACACATTGTACGTGTACACATACTTGCACGTGTAAATAGACCATATGCATCAGGGTTTTTAAAAAAAATTATACTTAGCTTCATCTTTGGATTGATCACTTCTCTTGCCTGCTGTTCTTTTAGTCGTATGGACCATCACTTTCCCTAAATAGCCAAGATTAAGATTAAATACATTAATTCATTTTTAAAAACACACTATTTCCCTGATGCACACAACACACTGAGTGCACGCATTCCTATGCTATTTCTAAATGGACCACCCCATGCGATTCTCAAGTCCAGTTTGCCTATGTGTGTCATTCCGTTGAGACCATGACTGCACAGCATCCATGGCTTTTGGAATCATGGGTGGGTGCTGCTATTCTGAAAAATAGATCTATGATGCAGAGTTCTGCCTCTGCAATCTGTTCCCGTGAGTTCTGCAAATTGTGTGTGTGAAACAGAAAAAGACAGCACAAATTAATCGCTGACTACACAATCTCTATGTCAATGCATTCCTATGCTGTTTCTAAATGGACCAAACCATGCGATTCCCAAGTCCAGTTTGCTTATGTGTCATTCCATTGAGGCCATGACCGCACAGCATCCATGGCTTTTGGAATCATTGGTGGGTGCTGCTATACTGAAAAATAGATCCATGCTGCAGAGTTCTGCCTCTGCGATCTGTTCCCGCGAGTTCTGCAAACTGTGTTTGTGAAACAGAAAAAGACAGCACAAATTAATTGCTGACTACACAATCAAAGACAACAGAATCACTGACACACAGCAACACAACCTTTGCTGCTCACAAGCAGACACTGGCCAAGCTTACCTCCTCACTCAGTGCTCTTGTATACCTTCCAAGATTTCTCTGGGTGGTCATAACCTTTTTTCTGTGGATCAGTCGCCTCTGAGGTGCACCTCATTATTTCCTCATCTGTGGCTTGCAGGAAATCCTTAGTAATTTTAGGTAGGAATGACCTGTTCATTTTAATTAATGCTAGGTGCTCGAAATTTTAACTGGAAAGACTAGTTCTTTTGTTACTTACAAATGCGCCTGCACAGCTGAAAAACATTCTGATGGGACACTGCTGGCAGGACAACTAAGGAGTGTGATTGTCAAACTGTAGAGTGCTGGCCAAGTGTCTCTTTTTTCTGCCCAGTAAATGAGTGGATCATTATTCATGCCAACCACACCATCCGACGAAAGGTACTGATCGTACATATCCTCAACTGCAGCAAGTGTTATTGGACAGTGATGACAGTGAAGCAGATCAACTCTTCTTGGCCGTCAATGCAATTCTGTGCAAGGAGGCCATACTTTTCAAAATTTTACCACATCGAAGAAGCCTGAGGCTGTTGAGTGTTATCTTCGGAAATGCTCTCTGCTTCATCCTCTTCAGATTCATCATGCGTGTTGTTGCCATGCTCTCCTACCATCTGTGTGGCAATTTCTTTGCGTGCAGCAGTAGCGGATTCTCCCCCCCACAAGACCTTCTTAACCTTCTTGAAACATGGGTCCAGAGCTGTTCCCATCCAGTACAATTAATGTTCACCAATCTTCTCAAACTGGGTGTTCTGGTGCATAATTTTACCCAAGATAATGGCAAGACGTTTACCATCCACCTGCTGATGATCAAAGGAGGCAGTGATGCCTTCAACTTGGCTCCTTAATAATACAAGCGAGGCCAAGCTCTAGCTGACTGTCGCATCGGCCTTGCTCATGAACTCAGTCATGGCCTGTAAGGGCTCCAGCAGAATAATGAGATATTCTATGACATTCCACTGTCTGAGATTTATCTGCATATCTGAGGCTTCTTTTACAGACTTTGCGGCCACAGCAAAGAAAGTCTCGATTGCAAGTCTTTGTAAATGCAGTTTCTTCAGCATATAATATGTGGAGTTCCACTGCGTGCAGACATAGATAGGGAAGAAATGAAGTTGAAGGTTTGTCTCCTGCTGTATCCTTCGTAGCTCGTGGTGCGATGTTGCCGATCTACGAAAGTGTGCCACCAATTTCTTTGCACGCTCTACTGTGTCCTTAATCAATGGATCCTCTTTGAGAAATTTCTTTGCCACGAGATGCAGTGAATGAGCTATGCAGGATACATTTTGGAAACCGGCATCTGAAATGCCTTTCACTATATTTGCCCCGTTGTCTGAAACAATGCACCCAACTGAGAAACCAAGGGGCTGAAACCACTCTCTGTTAGTTGCAACAATTTCCCCCGGATGTTTTTGGCAGTGTTTGTCTCAGGAAAGTGCTCCAAAGCAAGTATGACTTGCTGCCTCACCAGTCTATTCTTGGGGTCACGATGAATCCAGTGGCCAGTAATGGAAAGGTACTCCATGTGCTGCTCACTGGTCCACATGTCTGTTGTAAGGTGCACAACATTGCCCTCACAGTCACGCATAGCATCTGATACTGCTTTGTATGATGCCTTGTAGAGTTTGGGAATAGTGTTTTTAGCGATATAAAATCGGGACAGTACCTTCCATCATGGTGCCATTCCCTCCATTAATTTGCAGAATCCCTCATTCTCAACAAATGAGAAGGGAAGCATGTCGACTGCAAGCATCTTGGACACCAGTGCGAGGTAGTACTGTGCAGTATGGTGAGATGCTGGCCATTTCATTTGATTTTGCACAGATTCTGGAATGTTGTCTGCACAGTCATAGCACTAGAAGTGTTTCTAAGATGGATAGAGGTGCTTGTCATTCTGCAGTGTGTTCTTCTAGAGGCATTGAGAACAGACTTGTGATGGTGTTTCATATGACTATGCATGTCACTAGTACCAGGGCAGCTCTTAAATCCTTCTTTTGCTTGTGTTATTTTCCTGCAGCAGTATTTACACTGGACTACAAATTTATTTTCGTCACAGGCAGTGAAATATTTCCCGACGTCTGACCTTTGTGCTTTTCTTGCATCTGCATGGCTGTCGGTGGTTTGCGTGATTGTTCCTTGCTGTGACAACAATGAAACACTGTTGTCATTTGTTGATGTTGTGGTAGCCGGTGAACACGCAGGTGTAGAATTTCTAGTAATGGTTGTGCTACGAGCCACTGGTGATGGACTGCTGGTGTTGGTTGCTGGTGTCATGGTGGTTGGAGCTAGTTGATTAACTTTTAGACAAAAATCTGTTGAACATCGGTGCTATATTTTCCCTTACTCTAGATTGCAAGATTAAATCATTTCCTTGGCCTCGCTGTTCCACATTTCTTGGGTTGTCATCAATCCTGGCTCTTTTGCACGGTTGGCTTGCTGATTTCGATGCTGCGTAACTCAGAGTGTATTTTGGATCTTCATAGTCATAGCCATCAGTGTCATCAATAATGTCAACATCATCTGTGGTGACATCACTGTCTGAGTTGGCATCACGATGCACAGGACGCAGAGTGGTGTTGTCAGACACACCCAGTAGTACAGCCCTACTTTCCAGAGTGTTTTCTATTTCTTCCACATCTCTTGCTGAAGTAGACATTAGGCACTGGGTGTTGTCACGTTGGTGCATTACTGCCTCCTATATGCATTTTTTAGATCCATTGGTTGTGCATTCAATTTTGAGCAGAAGCATTTCATCATCATCGTGCTCTGACAACAATTGGCTTTCTATAGCGTTGTCTGATTCTAATTATGATTGTTTTACATCGGATGGTGTGCATTTTGCAAGGTATTCCATCAGTGCCTTCTGCGAAGAACGAAAGTAATGGCGTTTAGAACTGCCAGGCTGCGGCAATGATATTTTTGCTGGCAAAATATTAATTGATAGCAGTAGCTGAGACAATTCCGCAACATCAGACTGCTGCACTGGGGACTTTGGTCACAGCACAAGAGGAGGCTGTGAGTGTGCGGTGCATGAAGCAACAGCTGGAGCATCCAGAAAAGATTGTGGTAATTGTGGTGGGCTAGACTCAGAGTGCTGCTTCTTCTGATGGTTCTCTGTCTCCTGTACCCTTTTTTCCCCATTACGAAGCAACAATGTAGGGCTCGGACAGTGACTTCTATTGTGCAGCTTAGAAGAGGAACCATCACGTTTCCGCTTTTCAGAATTGTGTGCCATTTCTTCTTTTCTTTTTATAATCTACAGAAAGAAATTGAGGAAAAAATGAGTGTATTTAAAAAACTTTCAAGGACTTTTAAATGTACAAAATATTGAGAAATAAATGTAAATTAAAACATGGTCTTACATCGATATGCATTCCTAAAAACACACATCACAATACATTTTGTAATATTGCATACCTAATGTTACTATAGAACATAGACATGCCAGATTGTGAAAGATGTACACCATCGTCCAAAAACATATTGCTATCAGCGGCTACAAATTCCTATGCCAGACTGAAACCATGTCAATATCTTTCATGAAAGCACCAACAGATTTGGTAACATTTCGAACATATTTATTAATAGCCTTCATGTTTGTGCTATATCTGTTACACTTGTGAATAATGGGATCAGAGAAAAAAATCTTGCAACAAGGAAATAGCCAACAGATTGCCATTAAATCGTTTCTCATGTACTCTAGGAGCTCAACACCTTTGAGCATTCCAATACCGTTACCACCGGAGTGGATTACAATGCATGAAGGAAGGGAAGAAATGGAGGCAATGAATTGCCTTTCATTCTTTAAAGCAGGCAATACATTAGACCATCGTATACCCCCCCTTCTGATCCATCGCACTGTAACATTTTCCAAATTCAAATCGACCTCAGTGTGTTCTGTGTGGCAGAATTGCTCTAGTCTGGTGATATAGGAATCACCAATCAACCAAATAGTCTTCATCATTATCTAATGGAATAAGGCAAGCAATTAGTTATTAGTAGGCTGTTTTTAAAAAAAAAATGAAATAAATGTCCTTATTACACTTACTTAAATTCTGTAATGGAGAGAACGCTGCTGAAGTGATTGTCTGCCAAATGTGTCAGGGAGTTGATCTGAAGAGTGGATGAGAATTTAGGTTAGCAGCAAGCATAATGTTTGATGAAGAATGTTGATTTCATCTTTATTATCACAAACTAAGCAACAAAATAAGTAACACACAAAGCACATGTACACATCACACATCAACAACATATGCCGCATGGGACTCTGGACGGGAGTGCATGCGAGTGGGAGTCACTCACTACAGAGAGGCCTGAGTGTGTATACTCCTATTTGTCAAATGATAGTTTCAGAATCACATTGAAAAGGATTTTAACTAGGGTTGTGAGTGACCTACACAAATATGTATGGTATGCTTAGGAAAACTACATGCAGTGCCTTCTTTGACTAATTTGCCAAAACATGAATGTTCACACAAATCATGAGCTGGGAGCTAAAAATCATGAAACTGAAATAAAAAGAACCAAAGTGTTTCCAGCTTCCAGGGACTACCACGTTTGTGGGAATGGGAAGAGGCAGTTGAAGAAAAATATAAGGTTGCTGACTCGTAAACAATGTTCTTCGTGATGGCTCTCAACGTTGTTACAAATGCCAACCCTTTGGAAAGTACTGTATGGAATGAGCAGGAAGTTGCTTTGTTTACTGCATATGAGCTCAAGACTGTCATTGTTTGTGTGATTGTTCAAACTAGTAAGCTGTGCTTGATATGACTGTGTGTATAATGGCGCCCGAGCGTGTCCCATTTGTGAGAATGTTCGGAGCCAGCTTGCAGAACCATTGTTTACAAGGCAGCGACCTCGAGGCACGCCTTTCCAGCAGGGATTTTTTTCTTTTTTTAAAAAACACTGTCTGATTTAGCTGTTTCCATACACCGCGGTGGGTTGTGGGATGCGCCATGGAAGGGCCACTGGCCCCCCTTCACCCCTCCCACACTGCATAACCAAGGGAAGCTTGCCATGAGAGTCACTCAATAGAGAGCCAGGAAGGGGGGGCGGTAGCTGCGGAAGCCACTGGCGAGCCTGGAGAAGGAACTCGGGGGAGCACATGGGGAAATAGGCAGCGGGGGGGGGGGCTGCTGGGAGAGTCACTCAAAAGAGAGCCAGGAGGAGGAAGGACCGTAGCCGGTAGCTGCGGAAGCCGTAAAAGCCACTGGCGAGCCTGGAGCAGGGGCTCATGGGAGCAGATGGGGAAATAGGTGGGGAGGGGCTGCCGGGAGAGTCACTCAACAGAGAACCAGGAGGAGGGGGACCGTAGCCGGCTGTTTTGGACTAGCCCTAATGATCAGATAACCACAAAGATTCTGTGATCGATGGAAAGGGGAGTTGGTGCCATTTCTTATTGAAATCCACAAAATTTCCGCTTCAGTTGATCAGCCACAATGCTCTGGCACCATTTGTGGCAAACCGCAGCCGCAGCCATCAGAAAGCTATCTCTGCCAAACCGTGCTATGATGCACGGAATAGGGGTTTCCGTTCGTAACAGCTGCTGCAGTGATATGCCGCTACAGCTCTAGAAATTAGTATTTAATGCCCCATGATTCACAATTTTTAAAAAAATCATACAGAAGTCCCTTCTGAAACAGGGAATGGGATTGGGGTCCCTCCCCCCCCTCCAACACATGCACGCAGCGGAGAATAAGAACACTTCAGGGCAGAGGCAGTGAAGCAGATGGCTAGCTGCTTCCCCACCTCACAGGCACTCACACAAAGTACCCCAATGAACCCCAGAATCAAGAACCAATTGCTGCCGTGCCTTCAAGGACTTGGTCCTGCCATTCAGGACTCCTTTTGTTTTAGGATTTGATTCCCTCCCAGACTGAGGCTTGGTAAGTAAGTTCTCTCAGTGCAATAGTGCATGGTGCCTAACTTACTGTCTCTTGGCTCTCTTAGCTTCCTAAGTCTGAGCTTTTGGAGAAGGGCAGAGCTTGCTGCTACTAGGTTCAATGAAGCGCTGGATGTCTTGTGTCTGGGTTTTTATTGGGGACATGGAGAGGTGCTTTGTGAAGTAGTGTAGTAAGGCACAGTGCCACATCAGCGATTGGTTCTTGATTCTGGGGTTCATCAGGGTGCTTTGTGTGAGTGCCTGTGAGATGGGGAAGCAGCTAGCCATCTGCTTCAAAGCCCCTGCCCTGAAGTAGTCTCACCCTCCTCTGTGTGTGTGTGTTGGGGGGAACATACCCCAATCCCATCCCCTGCTTCAGAAGTGACTTGTGAGGATTGGTGGTCATTTTTAAAAAAAAAAAAAAATAATATGATTCACAGGGCCTTAAATACTAATTCCCCCCCAAAGCACACGCAGCAGAGGGTGAGGGGCAATTAGTATTTAATGCACCGTGATTCACAATATATATATTTTTAAACCCCATATAGAAGTCCTTTCTGAAGCAGGGAATGGGACTGGGGTCCAGTCAGGGGCAGTTAAGCATATGGCAGGGGCAGGAGCAGTTAAGCAGATGGCAGGGGCAGGAGCAGTTAAGCAGATGGCTAGCTGCTTCCCCACCTCACAGGCACTCACACAAAGCACCCCGATGAACCCCAGAATCAAAATAGAACCAATCGCTGCTGTGTCACTGTGCCTTAGTACACTGCTTCACAAAGCACCTCTCCCCAATAAAATCCCAGACCCAGACATGACTCAGACAAGCACCCTAAATCCCAGGAGTCCAGGACTCCAGTTTTAGCACTACAGGCCAGGCCACAAAAAAGTACAAAATAAATTAAAAGAAACCATCACCTACATTACCTTTATAGTAACAAACTTGCTGTCTGGAGTTCAGCTCAGCTACAGCAGCCCAGGTCTAGCTGGCTGGCTCCCATTCCCACTTGGAGTCCCTCAGTCTCTCCCCCCCCCGCAACACTCACACACAGACACAGTCAGACACAGTACTGTACATCCCTCACATTTTTATGTGGCCACTGATTGGCCAGGACTATAGCTGTGGAGCCTAAAAACATGTTGTTTTTCTGGAGGATTCCTAATGGAATCCTCAAGTGCCTCCTCCCTCCCTGCCTCCAAAATACAAGTGAGCATGCGTGAGATACTAAGAAAAAGGGCTCTAAGACCATCGCCCTGTGTCTCGCACATGCTCACTTGCCTTGTTCACGACTGGGGACTCCTCCCCATGTGGGCCGGCCTGCAGGGCCCCAATTTAGACAGACCTGATTGTCTCTGATGCAATCTGTGCATGCGTCAGTTTGTTGCTGCTGCTGCTCCTCTCGTCGGCGCCACTGAGCCGCTTGGTTCCTTTGCCGCTTGATTCCTTTGCCGCTCTCTTCCTTCGCCACTCCAGTTTCCAACAGACACATGTGTGTTAACTTGGTCCTCTGCTTCTGCACAGATTTTGGGAGCTCCTCCTCCAGTCTGCGCGCTGCCTGTCCCACCCACCTCCATTTGCATTCTGATGCTGATGTTGTTGCTGTGTTCAGTGCTGCACGCTGCTGCGCATGCGTCCAGCACCTGGAAGGCTTCCCATGCCCCCAACTAAGCTTTTTCAGTGGCAGCAGTCAGTGTAGGCAGTGGGGGCCTGGGGGAAGCCTAGGCACTGGTAGCGCATGTGGACTTTGGGGAGCACATGGGGAAATAGGCGGGGGGGGAGGGCTGCTGGGAGAGTCACTCAAAAGAGAACCAGGAGGAGGGGGGATTGTAACTGAGGAAGGGGGGATTGTAGCTGAGGAAGCCGTGAAAGCCATCGGCGAGCCTGGAGCAGGGACTCGTGGGAGCAGATGGGGAAATGGTGGTGGTGGGGGCTGCTGGGAGAGTCACTCAACAGAGAGCCAGGAGGAGGGGGACCGTAGCCAGCTGTTTTGAACTAGCCCTAATTGTAAGACATTGGGTTCTCAAACTGGCATGTTAGGGGTTGCAGGGCAGTGGCTGGCTTCACGGCATCACTGTTATGCTATGCCCAGCCTTCTGTTCTGTGTTGTAGGACCTACCCTGTCCTGGCTGAGCCACACTTCCCAAGCTTCCGGGTTGGCTACTTGAGAGGATATAATGCTGCCCAATAGCCACAGGAAACTGGATGGAACAACACTTCCTGTTCCTCAAATTGCCTGACCTGAGTCTGCCTGACCCTTCACCTGATCTTATCCTGCTCTCCATTTCTGCCTGGATATTGATCTTGACCCTACTCCTGGACCTGATCTTGCTGCCACTTATTGTCCTTATCGCAAGTCTGCCTATGACCTGGAATGTGGATCTTGACACACATGTGCTGCAAAATGTGTGGTTACACCCATCAATCTTCTTGCAGATATTTCCTTTGGGCTGCTATTAGCAGGGTGCTGATAGGAAGGTACCAAGTATGTTACTGGCAGACCACCAGGTCAGCTACCAGTAACACTTTGTTAGAGATGCTATATCAGCAAGGGAGAAGAGATGGGTGAACAGAACCAAGTTCAGAAATTCGGTTTGGTTCCGTTAAGTTCGGAAATGCGCTTTGGTTCAGAAGTTCGGTTCGGTCGACCGAACTATTCGCGTTCAGTCTGAAAGCCGAAATTCCAAACAAAGTTTGGAAATTAAAACCACATTGAAATAAATGGAATATTATTAGGGATGGGCGAACAGAGTCGAGTTCGGAAATTCGGTTCGGTTCGGTTCAAAAATCGAGTTCGGTTCATAAGTTCAGTTCGGTCGACCAAACTGGTCGAGTTTGGTCCAAACTCTGAACTTCCAAACCGCATTCGCCCATCCCTACAAGGGAGTCTCCTTCAGATTGGATCACTGTGGGCTATGGTGTCCTGCATGCCAATAATCAGCCTGTTCTGCAGGAAGCAGATGACCCCCCTCTTTCCTAAACCCATTGCTTTGGGTCTACATGTGGACCTAAACCCAGACCTCTTGCTTGATTTCTTTTCTGGAGTATTAGACCTGGATTTGTGTGATAGCTGCCATTCTCATATTTGTGTTTTGGAAAGTTAAAGTCTTGTGAATATCCATTCATGGTCAAAGGGAGAAGATAGTGCTATGGATTTCACTATCCTCTGTCAGTGCTTACATTCATGGTGCTTCCAGCAACTGGGACACAAGACAGACCAGGGGAGAAATAAACATAAAAATTCCAAACCCAAACAAAGATTCTTGTTACTAAGAAAAGAGAAGCAAGACAAAGACTTCATAAAACCAAGTTAGTAGTGATGTGCGAACAGATTTCAGTTTGGGCTTGGACATTCGGTTCAGTCCGGTGCGGTGCGGTTTCGGTGTTCAGTTCGGGTGTTCACGTCAGTCGCCGAGTTTGAGTTTGGCCATTCGGTTCGGTTGTGTTTGGTTCGGTTCAGGCGTTTGGAAAAAGGTATTGCAAGGTCCCATGATCGCGTCGGAAACCGGAAATTTGAGTCCGTGCTGAGCTGTGTGGTGAGAGACTGTGTGTTTGGCTGGCTGTTTGGTTCGTGTGTTTTGGCTGTTTGTGTTTGGTTTGGCTGTGTTGTTTTGGCTGGTTGGTGAGTGTTGGTGGGTGACTGCTGTTGGTCTGTGTTGTTGAAGTGGTTGTTTAAAAAAATAATAATGAAGAAGACTGTCGTCTTAATTAAACGCCTGGGGGCCAACATGGTGCTCCTGGAGCTGGTGGTGGTGGAGGAGGAGGAGGAAGAGAACGCTGACCCAGCCCCTGAACCTTTGGTGGTGGTGGCCAGCTCCTCTGATGAGGAACAAATAGCGGGCACAGGAGGTGCTGCCAGGCTTGTAAATTTTTTTTTTTACTTTGAGGACAAGAAAGGCTTTATCTGTTAGAGCGATCTCACTGGCGTGTGGGTGGTGGTCATCAGTCAGACACAAAGAGTGGGCATCAGTGGGTTGCAGTGGACATCTGCCACAGAGAGAGAGGGTACTGTATTGTGGGGGGTGTCATGGAGAAACATGGGGTCACACACGTGTAACACGGGATTACATGTTTGCTAAATGTGTGGTGCCAAGGGCTTCACATGTATGTAATGTTACTATACATGTACACTATGTAATGTCAAAGGTTCCACATGTTTGTAATGTTAACTCTGAGAACTGTAGAACACGAATTAGGGCTCTTACACGTCACCAGCCTACAGAAAATACAAACATATACCAACATGTGTATTGGGGCCAGAGGAAAGGCCAGAGTCATTAACAAATGTTAATGCAGGTAGCCATTGACTACGTGCAGAAAGACAGGGAAACCTGATAAGAGAAAAAAGGGAATTCTAGAAGCCTGGAAAACTATGAGGAGTTTCCTCCAGGAGATATAAGGAGAGAGATCCCAAAGGGAAAGAGACTTTTGCTTGAAAAGCTGCTTCGAGAGGACATCTACATACGAATGAGCAGCCTGACCATAGCAGGCTGGGGACAGCATGAAGTGAGACACAGATTCCGCTCTCTAAGTCAAAGAGCCCAGCCAGTCACCTTATGGCTGAGAAATCAGAATTTTTGGACTGGCTAGGGCTTACCCTACCCTAAGATGAATATCTTAGGAACTCAACCAGTATAAGTTAGGAATGCAGTATATTTACCTTTTATTTCTATTACCACTCTGTGTGGAGGAATCAGAAGATGAGGCAGATCAAATGACTATGGTGCTGGGGATCCTAAAAAAAATACAGAAAGATATGGGCAAGGCCAGAAAAGAGCTGGGTGGTCTCAAGGAGGACACGGGCTTCCTAAAAAAGGCTTTTGAGGGGTTCTCTGATCGAATGGATGGGATGGCAGCCAGAATGTCACAGGCAGAGGTGAGAGTCAGTACTGTGGAAGACTCGGGCTTGCAGGCTGCTGATCAGATCGCTGAGCTACAAGCCTCGGTAAAGTGGCTGACAGAGAAGTGTGAGGACCTGGAGAATAGGAGCTGCAGGTCTAACCTGCAGTTCTTAGGTATTACAGAAGGAGCGGAGAGGCTGGATGCAAGGCAGTTTGTGGGGCGCCTTTTAAAAGAGCTCTTTCCTGCCGAAATGCAGTTACACGGAGCTGCGGTGGAGAGAGCGCACAGAACTCTGCGCCTGCAGCCAAAAGAAGGAGAACCGCCTAGGGCCTTAATCATCAAATTTCTCTCGTACGTTGACAAAGAGAAGATAATGTCCTTGGCCAGAGGCAATCTACAACTCACATTTATGGGGAATAATATTAAAGTTTATGGTGACCTCTCAGCAGAGACCCTGAAGAATCACAAAGTGTGGCATAAGCATATGGATTACCTTAGGAAAAAAGGATTAAAGCCCCAGCTGTGGATGCCAGCAAAGATGGCTTTTGTGTTTGGTGGCCGGAGGTAGAGGAGCTGGTGAGATTTATGGAAGCAAATCCAGCACTGAAAGCAGGGCCTGATGTAAGGGAGCCTGAACAGCCACGAGGAGGGAAGGAACACCTCTGGTGGTCATGCAGGATATTACAATCTGCTGCAGGGACTCTGTGTGGACCTCTGTTGCATAGGAGGGAAGCAGGAGAAATCCTGCTGGCTAGGAGATATATTGTGCAGGAGAGTTGTGTAACCTGAAACATGTTGCTGTATACTGAATGTATGTTTTATTTGGTTGCTGTTAAAAAAATAATAATAAGGGTTTGGTTTAGGGTACTAACCCTAGGGGTACAATAGACTGGGGGGGAGGGAGGGATCATACTTCTAATGACAACAAAACTTGCCCCAAGGCAAGAGGTGAAGGGGAGAAGGGGGGGGAAGGAGGCGAGGAGAAGCAAGAGAAACATAAAGAGCTTGTGGGAGAGGGGTGCAGGGGATAGTAACGTGAAGGAGGGAAAAAGATAACAAAAACAGAGAGGAGAAATGGTATAACGTACAAGATGAACATGGGGGATAGACAAGTTGCTAGATTGCTGACCATGAATGTTAGAGGCTTGAACAGCCCCATCAAGAGGAGTAGATTTTTATATCTATTGAAACTTAAAAAAGCAGATATGTTTTTTCTGCAGGAGACCCATTTAAAACAAGAAGACACAGTTAGATTAAAGCTTAAGTATGTTAAAGAAATCCACTTTGACTGTGCAGAGAAGAAGGCTGCTGGGGTGGCAATAGGTTTCTCACAGGGAATGCCATTCCAGACCAAGGAGGTAATCAAGGACCCAGAAGGGAGGTATATAATCGTAATGGGGGAAATGGCAAAGGAAGCTGTCACATTGGTTAGTGTATAAGCACCCAATGGTAATTCGGTAGTTTTCTTTAAAAGATTGACAAAAAAGATAAAGGAGGTATCCCGAGACAAACTGATCATAATGGGGGATCTTAATACTCCACTTACCCGACAGGATATATCATCTAAGCAGCCTCTTGAGAGATGGCAAATTGAGGTAGGGAAATTATTAAAGGAAACAGGGGTTAGTGATGTGGGAAGATTTATAGATCCAGGGAATCAGTAATTCACTTTCTTTTCTGGCAGAAATGGCACATATACAAAAATAGACTATGCATTAGTAGAGAATTATATATTGGGCTGATACAAGAGACACGTGGTTCATCCTACCGTGCTGTCAGATCATAATTTGGATAGACTTAGAGTTGGAAAGTGAAGGGGTGCCCAGGGTTGGATACAATTGGTCCCTACCAAGGAAGCTTCTTCAAAATACATTAATACAGGTGAGAATACAAGAAACATGGGTGGATTATTTACAACACAATGATAATGATGAAACAAGTGTACAAACATTATGGGAGGCTGTGAAAGCGGTGTTGAGAGAGGAATGGATTGTGGTGGAGGTGCAGGATAGGGCGGAGAGGGCGTCATCCCTTAGAAGTAAATATGACCAGCTGAGCCATCTGGAACTTAGAGATAAAAAAAATCCCTCCAAGAAAAGATAGAAAGAGATATGGGGTTAAGGGGAGAGACTGATTTACTAGAAACAGATAAGGCGGCTAGTCAACTGAGAAAATCAAAAGTAATGTTTTATAACAAAAGCAATAAGTGCGACAGGATGCTTGCAAATATGGTTAAAAATAAAATTAGCAAATCCAGAATTTTGAAGATTAAGGACAAGGAGGGGGGCACTTAGTCAAGCAAGAAGAAATAGAGGAGAGATTTCAACAATTCTATGCGGAATTATATGAGACAGAAAAGCCAGATGGGGACAAAATCAAAATATTTTTGGAAACACTTATATTGCCTCAGCTAATGGTGGAACACTCTGAGGCCCTGAATGTAGCCATTACTACAAAAGAAGTGGAGGAGACTAAAAGATCCTTTGCTAGAGGAAAGGCAGCGGGGCCAGATGGCTTCCTGGCTGAATTTTATCAGCAGTTTAGGAAAATGGAAGCCCTATTACTAAGTAGGGTGTACAACGATGTCCTGGTGAGGGGGGAGATGCCTCCTTCTTTCTATAATGCCAGTGTGGTGCTATGCCATAAGAGTGGATGACCAGTTGATGACTGTGCCAGTTACCAGCCCATATCCCTATTAAATTCAGATTTTAAGATTTTTTCAAAAATCTTGTCGTCCAGGCTTAATAGATGTATCTCCACCGTCATCGACCCAGATCAAGTGGGTTTTATCCCATTACGACTTGGGGTGGATAATGTGAGAAAGGTGGTCAACTTGATACACTACATAAATAAGACAGAGACTGAGGCAATGAACATATCAAAGGAAGCAGAAAAGGCCTTTGACAGGATAGAATGCCCGTTTCTCTTTAAGGTCATGGCGGGGATGGCGTTCAGAGGAAACTTCCTCAGATGGATCCAAGCGATATACCGGAAACCCATCTCTCAGTTGATTATTAATGGTACAAAGTCGGCACCATTGGAACTGTCCAGAGGAACTAGGCAGGGCTGCCCCCTCTTGCCTCTGCTATTCAATATAGCACTTGAGTCTCTGGCTCTAGCTATCAGGGCGGACAAGGAGATCCATGGAATAGAGGTGGGAGGAGTTAACCATAAATTGTCTTTATATGCTGACGACATGTTTGTGTTTATAACTAAGTTAGAGACCTCTATCTCGAAGCTGGTTACAGAATGTAGCTCATTGTCAGGGTACAAAATAAATTTGCAAAAATCCTCCGCCACAATATATGCAAATACGGAAAAAAGAAAGGGGGTTATGGCGGCATTGTCGCCATTCAAATTCAAGGTAGACCAAATAAAATATTTAGGTATAAATCTAACAAATAAAGCAGCAAATCTCTTTGAAGGTAATTTCCCCCCACTATTAAATGAAATAGAAGATCTAATAGAGAAATGGACACCATTAACATGCTCATGGTTGGGGAGAATAAATCTGTTAAAAATGATAATAATCCCCAAGATCCTATACAAACTTCTGGTACTGCCAATAGAGATATCACCGGTCTATTTTTAAAAAAATAGAAGACAAGATTAAAAGATGGGTCTGGAACAACAAAAGACCTAGAACGAGCCATTATAACTTAAAGGTGGACAAATCGATGGGAGGGATTAGTATGCTCGATGTGAGAACCTATTCTAAGGCGGCTGTATTGCGGATGATCAGAGACTGGTATCAGGGCTCTGAGAGTGCAAAGTAGGTGAAAATAGAACAGCACCTGCTTCAGGTGGAAGACTTCCAAGAGGCCCTACCAGAGATGGCGATTAAGATGCAGGAGCCATGGGAACAGCATCCGTTCGCTGGAATGGCATGGAAAATGTGGTCACAGTTAGGTACCAAATTGGAGCTGGGGAGGGAGCTGGCCCCACTGAGGCCCATTCTCGATTCACGTATTAAGGAGCTAGGACTAGCGAATTTGGCAAAATATTTAGTGAGTAAAGACATGAAATATGCCAGAGACCTGTTTGAGGGGGGTAAAATTAAAGATCAAAAGACGTTGGAAAGGGTGGTGCAATCCCCTATAAACTTTCTAAAATATGGACAACTAGCAAGTTTCTTTGCAGGATCGAAAAAGAAATGTGAGTGCTACACACGACAGCTGAAACCCATAGAGAGCTTGTTGCTGTCCAAGGTTAAGACAAGGGGTCTTCTATTCCAGATCTACAGAATTATCAAAGGCATTGAGTTTCCGCCTAAAAATAAATATTTGGAGCCCTGGGCAAGGGATTGTGGGGGTGAATTTAGCAAACAAGAGAAAGCACAAGGTAACTATGAGGTTATATTTTACCCCCTCTCGCATAGCCAAAGGGGCGAGTTCTATGTCCAATAAATGTTGGAAGAAATGTGGAGAAAAAGGTGATATGGTGCATTGCCTTTGGTTATGCCCAAGATTAAAACCATTTTGGAGTAGTGTCTGGGAGGTGACTAGGGAAATAACTGGGGTGCCCCTGCCTTTTGATATGAAAATTGCTCCGTTGGGCATCTATCCTGACTCGAAATTGATAAGAAGGCATAAAGCCACCTTCCAACACATATTCGCAGCTGCACTGATCGTAATAGCCAGAAAATGGAAAAATGAAGACCCACCTTCAATGATGGAATGGACCCAAATAATTTGGTTTATTATGACTATGGAAAAGACTATTGCTGATGCGGAAGGAAAACTGGAGGACTTCCTGAGTGATTGGTTGAAATGTTTCAAGTACATCAGCTCACCACCCAATGCAGCAAAGGAGATGGATCCTTTATGGATTAAACGAATGTGGTGAGATAGTAGCTATGTTATCAACACCCAATCCCCAGAACTTAGAGATACTGGACTGTTTCTCTTGACGGGGGGGGAAGGGAGGGAGTGGGGAGGAGGCACGTATGGTACTACTCTCTCGGTGAGTGTGGTTGTAAGATTAAGAGGTACTATTACATTTGCAATTCAACCCTCACCAGGAGCTATATATTGGTGGTTGAAGATACAGGTTGTTGACAATGTTCACCCTATAAATATTGTACAGTACTGGGCCGCCGCTGTAACCAAGGCCCATTTATATGTTACTACTCAAGTGAATGATGTGAACTGAAAAAACAATAAAAAGAATTTTTTTAAAAATAATAAAAAAAATACGCCTTCTGCATGGTAAGGCACGGGGGCTGGAACAACAGGGAATGGATTGCCCTATGACCTGTTAGGAACAGAAGTCCCCTGCAGAGAGAGATTGGCCACCCACCTACTTGTGGAGACAGAATGCAGGCAGGGCTTGACACAGACCATTGGTCTGACACAGTATGGCACTTCTTATGTTCCTATCTTTTTATGCTCTTTAAATCTGAAAGAAAAGATTCAGGAGGCAGAGAGAGGGAACCACATTGGGGTTAATCACCCATATTGAAAAGCTCCACAGGGAGACGGTGGCTAGGCAGCAGGACTCTGGCGTGGCCATGGAGCTGGAGCATCAGCGCTAGAAGAAGGGGGGAAGGCAACCTGAAAGTGACGCCATCAAAGCCCTTCCCCCTCCTTCAGCCCTGATGTGGAGTCCCCCGGGCCCTGGGGGTTTGCAGCGGCAAAGGCCTTTCGGGCCGAAGTGGAGAGGCTTGGCCACCAGATGATGATGGGCTTACGCACCATGGAGAACTGTCTGGTGGAATAGTTCCAGACTGTTGAGGTGGAGAAAAAGCAGGTGGAGGCGTACTCCCAGTACGTCTCCGCTGAGATGAAGAGGCTGGGATTCTACCACCAAGCAGTCTCCAGGTGGCATGAAGACGTGGAAGGGGCCGTGGAGTTTGCCTTGGACCATGGCTACGAAATGGCAGAGCACAGGGTCGCTGCCCCTCAGTCCTGTCTGCTGCACCCCATTGCCTTTTGCCTTTCCCCCAAGTTCCAGGGGACAGGCCCAAAGACTAATAGTAGTACCCCCTAAGTTTCCTTTCAAAGTTTGGTTTTGGTTTTATAATGTTGTTGTTTAAATAGTTTTAATAAAAGTTGTTATATTTGTTGTTACAAGCTTCATTTGCCCTGTCCAATCTTTTATCCCTATGTGCTGAAGTTCTGACCGGCAGGTGCCAGAATCTCATACAGCTTGTCGATCCCTACCACCAGCAGCTGGCTGACTCCATATGTAGTGTAGTTAAAAAAGGTATTAACCCAAAGATGTGTCAGGCAGCAGCAAGGTCTCAACTTGCAGACAGCCCCCCAGGAGGGGCAGGGCTTGTGTCTGTGTGGGTGTGCCAGAGAGAAAGAGAGACAGGCTCCTTGGCAGCGGGCAGCAGGCAGTGGGAGTTGGAGCTGGTGGTTGGAGGGGCTTTTATTTCCAGCAGCTTCAGCAGGCATCCACGGGTGGGTGCATAGGAGTAGGCTGTTCCTGGGGGGGGGAAGACTGGCGTATGGGCACCAGGCTTCTGGATGCACTGGATTGGAATGCAGCCCCCAGTGACTGGAATGATGGTCCCAGAATCTCGTTGATGGTTCCTGGGATGAGCAGGCATGACTGATTCAGGTACAGTGGAATGGCAGACTATGAGAGTTTAATAATAATTATGTCCCTAGAATTAGTGCATGGTTGGGCACACTTCATTAAATCAAGCGATAGGTGGTAGCAACAGGTACAGGAACACACACAGGCAGGCAGGCAGGCAGGCACATATAATACGTTGTGTTATATTGATATAGTCCATCTCATTCTGGTAGGTTTGCTGTCGAATGTGGGCAATGGGCATCGATCGGGCGCATGAGCACAGATGGGAGTTCTTTCTGGTTCTGGCAGGTGGCAGCTTGAGCTGGATACACCTACCTCTCCCCATCCACCCCCCATCTCTCTCATTCTAGCAGGGAGCCTCTCTCTCTCTCTCTCTCTCTGACCGTATAGTGCATGTGACAGCATGGGTGGGATTGTGTCTGTCTCTCCTTCTAGCAGTGGGGAGACTTTCTGTCTCTTATTTCTCTCTCTCACACCATGAACAGCAGGTTGCGCAAAGAAAAGGTGGAATAACAGCACCCTGTGAGCAAAATGACAGGGCACAAGAACCCTGAGGGTGTGTCTGGACTGGGGCTAGAGTGACAGCTTCTAGATATTGGACACAGCCCTCCCTGCCAGTAACATAGGCCCCAGAACCCTGATGGTGGGTCCTGGGGCTGGAATGGCTATATGCTGTCTGTGCCTATATGCCATGGTAAAGACAGCATATAGGCCTGGGGGCCATTGGCACCAGCATCACCAGTCAGTGGTTGCCAGGGTACCGAACCCTTGGCTCAGACAGCATATAGGCCTAGGGGCCATTGGCACCAGCATCACCAGACATCGGTTGCCAAGGTACAGAACCCTGCTTGTGGGCCATTGGCACCAGCATCACCAGACATTGGTTGCCAGGGTACCGAACCCTTGGCACAGACAGCATATAGGTCTGGGGGCCATTGGAACTAGTGTCACCAGACATTGGTTGCCAGGGTACAGAACCCTTGGCACAGACAGCATATAGGTCTGGGGGCCATTGGCACCAGCATCACTAGACATTGGTTGCCAGGGTAAGCAGGCAGGCAGCGTGACATGAGCGGCAGGCAGGCAAACTGAGGCAGGGTTAGAGTTTACAACCTGGATGGGCGGGTGGGCAGGCAGGCAGTGTGGCATGAGAGGCAGTAGGGCTGGTGGGCTTGGGCAGGCTTTGAGTTAGGCAACCTGGGTGGGCAGACAGGCACCTTGGCATGGGAGGCAGGAAGGTGAACTGAGGCATACTTTGAACTTGGTGGCAAGCTGGGTGGGCAGACAGGCAGAGTGGCATGGGAGGCAGTAGGGCAGGCAGGCTGGGACATTGGCAGCAGGGCACTCAGATAGGCTAGAAAAGACTGTGCAGCGCGAGAGAGCGAGAGTCAGTCAGTGTCACATAGGTGGGCCAAGATCGTGTAGTCATAAGCCATCTGGTAGGCTTACAGTTTGTTTTGTTTCCCAATGCCACCCTGCATCATGAGGTCAGTCAGATAAGGCGGCCAAGGCCGTCTAGTATGAGAGAAAAAGAGAGAGAGAGAGAGAGAGAGAGAGAGAGAGGGAGAGAGGGAGGGCGGGTGCCAGGCATTGGTAGGGAGGGACAGCACATCAGCAGCACAGGAGTGGTAGCCATAGCCCAGACAGAGGAGGAGGAGGAGGAGGAGGAGGAGGAGGAGGAGCCCCATCCCAAGACTGCACCTGGCATGGGATGGCGTGTGCCACCGCACCATCACTCCTTGTCCAGTGGCAGCTCGGGGAATCCCATCCCAGCAGCGTAAGGTTGACCTTCAAGAAGAGCAACTGCTCCACCAACTTGGCCCCCAGTCTCAGGCGGTGCGGGGAGCAAATGTCCCACAGCACAGGGAACACCCGCTCGCTGGGGACACTGGTTGGTGGGCAGGACAGGATCCCCTTGACCACTTTTGACAGGGCCGGCCACATGTTGGCCTTGCCAACCCAGTAGGCCAAGGGATCACTGCTGGGATCAATGCATGGCTCCTCCTCCAGGTAGGTTTCCACTGCTGCTGAAGTGCCATCATACTCCCTCTGGTATCTCTGGGTGGGAACCAACTGCCCCACTGCCCTCAGCCATGCTGCTTACCTTTTTGTGCTGGGCCCCATGCTCCCCAGAGTGTCCTGCACACAGGAAGAGCTGCTGGCAATAGGGTTGCTGCTGCTGCTCATCCTGCTTCTGGTGTTTCTGCTACTGCTAAGGCTAGGGGCAGGAATAGACCCAGATGGCTGGAAGGGGTCACTGATCCCACTCCCACCCTCCATAGGGGTGTCCTGCTGCATGGCCCGCTCTGCCTGCCGGACCTTCTGCACCAGCACACCCTTCTGAAGGTCTCGCGTGCCATGCTGCCATTGATCATGAGGTCCAGCATGATTGCCAGGACATATTCATCCCCGTGCAGGAGCTCGTCAAAGCACACACTCAGCCTCACCTTCAGCTTCTGCCCCAGGTCACGTGCCTCATCTGACATCTTCCTGCCCGCAGGGCAACAATCCCGCCCCCTGAGAATCTCGTCCAGGCTCCTCTGGAGACTATGGAACAGCGGGGTCACCTGGCTGAGGGTGGCGGTGGAGCTTCTCACGGTCTCCATCATGGACAGGAACAGTCTCAGGATGAAGACCGTGTGAAGAAGGATCTCCCATTCCTCCCTGTTATATCCTGGAGGTGCCTCGATGTCTGTTTCCAGTTCCACCGGATGCAAGGCGGCTTTCTGCTCAAGAAACTGCTCGAGCATCAGGAAGGTGGAATTCCACCTGGTGGCACATCTTGGACTAGTTGGTGCACCAGGGACCCTTGCTCGGCCTGCTTCTCCCGGAGGAGATTGCTGCCCTTCACGCTCAGGTTAAGGAACCGCGCCAGCTTCCTTCCCCAGTCGACCAGGGAGCTAAGGGTGCCTGGCCAAGAGATGGAGGGTGTGTGTGGCACAAGGGATGCTTGTGAAGTTCCTGTCATGGACTGCCTTCAGTATATTGGTCGCGTTGTCCTTGAGCACACACCCCTTGGTGAAGGCTGTGCCTGGTGTGACCCACTCCCTCACCATGGAGACCACGGCTGCCTCGAGGTTCCTTGAGGTGTGTGAGCTATCTATTACTTGTGCCTGATGCAGGGCCCACCTTTACCCTGCTTCAGGACAACTCCTGCCACTGCCAAGCGCTTCCTCTGGGTCCTGCCACCAGTGTGCAGTCACTGTCAGGTAGGCATGCTGGGCATTTCTGGAGGATCACAGGTCAGTGGTGAAGTGGACAGTGCCCCCCCCCCAGCGCCTGACAGCTGTTCCCTCACCTGTTCCTTCAAAGTCCTGTACAGCTGTGGCATCACAGTCCGACTCAGGGTGGAGCAGAAAGGCAGTTAAAGCTGGGGGGCCAGGAATCCAATCAGCCACTGGAATCCCTTGTCCTCTACAATTGAGAAGAGCTGCCCATCCAGCGCAATCATCTCGGCCAACAGGCGCTAGAGGCAGAAGCAGTTGGTGCAGGATGCTTGCCCACTGAAGGAGCCAGGCGACTGGCCGCTGTAGTCAGGAACCTGCTGGCATCCACTTCCCCTGACTTCCCGCTTAGCAGCAGAGCACTGTGTCATGACTTCAGGTGCCTCGCCATTGCAGTTGTCCCAAGTTTGGCGAGCACCTGCCCACGCTTCACCAGCTTATTGCACAAAGTGCACTGCACCTCTCTGGGATCATCTGCTCGCACTAGCTTAAAATGTTCCCAGACAGAGGATTTTTTTCTCCCTCCTGCCTTCTGGCCCACCCCGGGTGATGCACTGCTGCCAGCACTGCTGGGAGGGGGAGAAGTTGATGGCACTGGTGACACAACTCTGGGAGGACACTCAGCTATCACCTCAGCTACCGACATCTCCACTAGTGTCAAGTTCTTCCTCACTGTCCCCGATCACAGTGATGTCTCGTGAAGGGGGGTACTGAGATCCTGAGGCTAGACTGCCTGTGCCTGCCATGCTGCTGGCACTCTCCCTGTGCCCCCCTCTATAGCTGCTACTGCTGCTGCTGCTACTGCTGCTACTCCTCTCCCTACTGACATTGCCCAGGGATCGGGCCCTGCCACTAGCAAGCAGGGTGGGATACACCAGCTCTGGACTGCTGGGGATTGCCTCGACAGTGGGGGACATTGGTGGCCCTGTAGGAACATCGGAAGCAGCAGCACCTGCTAGAACACCACCACCAGCAGAGGCAGACGCAGCCTCAAGTCCTACAGGCCTTCCAGTGCCCTGCATTATTATTATTATTATTATTATTATTATTATTATTATTATTATTATTATTATTATTATAAACATTTTTATAGCACCAGTAGTATGACCTGGTGCTGTACAGAATATAGATATAGACCCGGTCCCTGCTTGTGGCTTACAATCTAAAAGACAAGGAGGGGACAGGGAGAGGGGACAGTGGGAGAGACAGGGGAGAAGACCAAGAAACAACAAACATTCAAGCGGATGCGAAGTCTCAGGGGCGTGTGCTTGGCTTGGTTACAATCAGGTTGGTTTCAGAAGTCTGCAGAGGCAGTGGGGATATGGGAACGACTAGCAGGCATTGGGAAAGGTGGCGAGGAAAAAGTGGGTCTTGAGGAGGGATCTGAAGGAGCGGAGGGAGGGGGCAAGGCAGATGTGGGTAGGGAGGGAGTTCCAGGCATGGGGGGCAGCGAGGGAGAAGGGTCGAAGGCGGTTAGGTGAGCAGGAGAAGTGAGAGAGAGTGAGGGAGGGAACAGAAGAGGAGCAGAGAATGCGTGCAGGAGTGCATAGGGAGATTAGGTCCAAGAGATAAGGGGGAGCTTGGTCGTGGAGTGTTTTGAACATGAGTACCAGGAGTTTAAACAGGATACATTCAGGAAGGGTGAGCCAGTGGAGAGAGGGGACACTGCCAGCAGGTGACACTGAGCTGCTGAAGCCTGTTGCCCTAAAGGAGGCCTGCTGAGTTTGGGGCATGGTGATGTGCTCAGGCTAGTGTGCTGCCTGCTGCCACTCCCCTGGCATGGCCCCTTCCACCTCTGGCGCGTGCCCCATTGCCTCCCCTATGGGCAGCAGACTGGCCTCTCCTTCACTTATCCATTTCTTCCTTCTCCATTTCTCCCTAGTGTATATATATCTACACTAAATCTAACTGCTATAAGTATTCTAAATGCTATGAACTAAATGGATTATCTATCTAATAAGTACAAAGGCCTACTTCTACAAACACTTCTAAATCTCTAAACACTATCTTATTCTCTATCTCAGCTAACTCCTACATCTATCTATCTATCTATCTATCTATCTATCTATCTATCTATCTATGGGATGGGGGAAACACAAAGAACACAGAGGGGTACAAAACTGAAATGAAACCAAAATCAATCTAATGCTACTCAAAATGAATAAAAAAAACAGGGGAAGGGAATCAGGGATGGAATATATATAGAGGGAGAGGGAAAGGATTCAATGGAGGGGGGAGGAAGGAAGGAATTGAACACAGGGAACACAGGGAGGGATAAAAACAAAAAATAACACCTAAATCTATCTAATCTAAGCTAAATAAATGATAATATGAAGGTAAGTGGGTTGGATGGGTGAAATAGGAGGAGGATTGCAATGGATTGAGGAGAACAAAACTGCTGGGAGAGGGAGCCTTCTGAAACGCCTGCTGTTCAGGAACAGTGACTAGCTCAGGAGGTGTTGGCAGGGGGGAGGGCAATAAGTTTTGTTACTTGCTGTGCCTGCCTCACTGCAAGCCCCATTGGCTCCATGCAGCCTAGCTCGTGGCCAATTGCAGATTGCGAAGCCAGTGGTCTGAGGAGAAAAGGGATGGTGAATGGGACGGCTGGCTGCTGCTCCAAGCCTCTCCACCCCTGGTGCCTGGAAGTCTGCTCCTGAGCTGATCTCCTCCCTCCCTATGGCTGCCTGTGTCAGGCAGTGGGTCATCAACTTGCTGTGGTCACATTTGTCCCGCCCGAACCATCCGAACGCGTTCTGAACTGACTGAACTTTTCAGTCGTTTCTGAGTTCGGAATCAGGTTCGGTTTGGTCAGTTCGGCTTCGGTTTCAGGTTTGGTCACCTGAACAGGCCAAGTTCGGGCTGAACTCTAAGATTCCGAACTGCGTTCATTCATCCCTACAAGTTAGGGATCTTGCTTAAGCAATCTAATTAACCTGGCTGGTTTTCATACTGTGATGATCGACAGTGGTAGAAAAGAATACCAATATAGTTGTAGATTCACAGATTTAAAGGTGGGACCATTTTGATTAGCTAGTCTGTCCTCCTGTACAACACAGAGAATCACACATCAATTACTGCATAAAGCTCAAAACCTCTGGTGTAGCTATAATGCATTGTTTTAGAAAGGAAACCAAATGAAGAAAAACCCAGCTACCATGTCCCTGAATGGGTTGTTCTGATGGTTTATTCCCCTCATAGTTAAGGAGTGGTTTCCAGTTGGAATGTGTTGTCTAGTTTCTACTTCCATCCACTGTATCTCATACTGACTGGCCCTCCTAGAGTAAAGGGCTGCCAGCTGTCGGAAATCTAATCCCCCATAGGTCCTTACAGAATGTGATCAAATTACCTCTAACCATCCTTTTGTCAATCTATATAGTTAATCAGAGAGACAATATGCTAGATAGATTGTTTTAAAACTCACATTATGAGGCATGTTTTCAAGACCTCAAATTATTCTTGAAACTCTTTTGTAAATCTTTGAGATGGATGCTAGACAGACACACAGGGTGTCTTTAGACATAATATCAATGAGTGTCTGAATATGTGTTTTGACCTTGATATGAACACTGAATTGGCCGTGTTCATCATATGGCACTGTTTAGAGACACACCACATCGTGGGGCAAATCAGTGTTTTGCTCACCACCCGATCTCAGCACGCAAAGACTGTCACCTTGTTCCCTGTGTTTTACCTGCTAACATACCACACGATAACATTAGACTCCACTTTGGCCACGTGTTCATCCAGAATATGCAAATTGTCCTTGTGATGCAATGGTATTCACATTGTGTGTTCAGTCAGTGATTATAAATCAGCTCAAAGACTGGTCGGTTGGCAGCCACTTTAATAATCAAATATAACCTCCTAAAAGTGAGCATTTAACTGATTTTATATGTTATTTTATTAAGTGTTTTATTAACTGTTTGATTCTTTTGTATGGTATTTTGATTGTTGTGGTTGGGTTCTGTTTAGTATTTGTATGTTTCTCTGAAGGCCATGGTGGAAGCCCGAACCAATAAACTTATTACTTACTTATTTACTTACTTACTTACTTACACATTGTGTATTCAACAGGTGGCCAAATTGGTGTTGGGATTGTTATAGTGCTTACACACAACGGCTAAACAAATGCTTAGGAGTTTTGACACCTGATCTTCGTTATGTCTAAAGGTGCCCACAGACAGATCGGTAGACAAACAGATAGGAACATACACATACACAGCAAAGTTCCATTCTGAAGAATACATGTTTTAAGCATCAAAATTTTATTCCTACTGTAATGCTATAAACTAGAGAAAGGAAACCAGTAATAAAATTAGTGGTCATCACCTGCACATTTCATGACTTCTAGCATCTGAAGACGTGAAAATCTGGAAACCTATTCTCTTCTCATTGTCTATTCATTTTCCAGGCCATATGCTCCTCTGGCAATTGTTTTTTATTTGATCTGAATTCATCCAGTGTTTTGTTATTATTGTCTTCCTGTTTTCATTTACTGTATAATAATGGCAGGTGGCAGTCAGTTGGCTGGTGACCAAGTTTCTTTCGATCTTTTCCTGTGCACCTTGCTTGTATTATTCCTAACCAAGTTGTTCTGTGTTACTGTTGAGATTTCTTCTCATTGGCACTAAGAGAACAACATCACCCAGAGTCAAACACCTGCTTGTGAAAAATCTCATTGACTGTCCTCATCATCATTCCCAAACCACTCTACCTTTTTACCTACATAGCAGATTTCTACTGTGTTCTATTGAGACATTATAGCTCTCAAAATTCTGCCACCTCCAATTAGCTTTACTGTCTCTGCTTTATTATGTATGGTTTGAGGACTTTGCAGCTGTCCATTTGATGGATGCATATTCAAACAGTAGTTTTATGAGTTATACAAATAATCCCATAACCTTTTTCCAAAGACATCATTTAATTGCCATCTCAACAATGGCCCCTGCCATGCTTTCCAGCATGCATGTCAAATTATTGCTCAACATCTGCTGGGTCTTGAACTCAGTTGGTGACTGTTCTGTGGCATGATGACAGGCTCCTAGTGCAGCCTCGTATTTTGCTGACTCATGGTCATTAAGCATCACATTCTCCTCTAGTCCTCCGTTACCAGAGTCACCCTGCATTCTTTCATCAACCTTTATTTGCACATAGTTTAGACAATCTATTAACAAAGGTTGGCAGTTCAGGCAAGTTCTCTGCTGCATGTGAAGTAGATGTCAGGCAAAGGGAGGGAGAAAATGAATTTAAAGTAGCAACTGGAAAACTCAACAAAAAACGGTTTAGCTTTCATGAAGGAATAAGAAGAGCCAGTCAAACTATACAGCCATTCCGTGGCTATGGGCCAAGATAATTCCAAGATTTACCAAAAGTATGGTGCTTCATTTTGTACTAAGCAATTTTGTCCTCAAACTCTAAAAGGTCCTGAATGAGCAACCACTTAGCATTTGGCTGTTTAGTACTTTTCATTGATTCCAGTCAGAGACCCAAGTTGGGACAAGGGTTAAGTATTCAGTGGTCAAGGGCTGAAGCTGGGTATTAAGAGTAGAAGGTCTGAGAACATGAACTAGAGACACAACATGATCCATGAGTGGAGAGTCTGGAAACTAAGCCAGGATCAAAGCAAGAAGTCTGAGGGCATTTTTATACAAATGAGTTTTTAAACCCACGGCTCTTTGACACCTCCGCGGAAGGGCTTTAGACGCTCCTCCGTGAACTGGAAGCCACCCGGGCACCATTAGAAACAGCAGCGCCAGACAACTCCTGGGTGTTTTGAGATGTGGTGTAGTAATATCTCGATAATTGAGGGCTGCACTATGCTGTGTTAGCATCTAAAAAAAACACCCGGAAGTTGCCCAGCGCCACTGTTTCTAATGGTGCCCAGGAGACTTCTGGTTCATGGAGGAGAGTCTAAAGCCTCCCCGCAGAGGTGTCCAAGAGCCATGGGTTTAAATTGCGGTTTAAATCCCGCTTATGTAAAAAGGCTCTGAGGTTGGTAACTATGTGTCAAAATGCAGCTTTACAAGGACTGCATGGCTACTTTAATCCCAAGTGGATGCTCATGGGTTGCTAGGCAACTAGATACAGTCACGTGCCAAAATGGTGTTTGCCCTGTACTATATAGGACTCATAGAGAGCGTCCAAACCTTGCTGGTGATTATCTGTGTTTCTCAGAGTAATTTCCAGCCCCACTGCTGCTCCTGCTTTGCCTTGCTTACTGCTGCACTTGGTCTCTGTCTTCCTTCCCATCCTGATCTTATCTGTGCTTGTCCATCATTACTGTGAATCTGGTCTACGGTTGTGTCTCTGTTACTTTCTCTTGCTGCTGTCTAACCTTGTTACCTATCCCCTCCTGTATAGCTTCCCTTCCCTTCCCTACAGGCCTCCCTAGTGTGCTTCCCTTAGCCCACCTGACAGTGTCTTTCTCCCCCTTTTTCTCCTCTACCTGCCCTTGCTACATCCCCTTCTTAGAGTCTTGTCCTAGCCCCATGACCTGTGTTACCCCTTAGCAGCAACGCAAGCAGCCCATTATTCTCATTCTCCCCCAGTGTTTCTGTGAATATCAGCAAGGCATCCTCTCCCATGCTGCAAAGTGGTAGAAGCAGCAGCAGTAGCAGCAGTAGCAGCAGTAGCAGCAGCAGCAGCAGCAGCTTGATCATGAGTTTCATGGAGCTGGACAATGAGGGGAGTGAGGAGGAGGCAGAAGAGACTTCTGCTCATGGTGCTCCTCATGTGGCCCCATTGGGAACAGAGGTAGTGGCCCCCAGCAGCAGTGGCATGAAGAAAGAAGGGTGCCTCAGGGGGGCTGTGTGGGACCACTTCAGATCAGTGAGAGCAGGTGACACTAGAGAAGTGTCCTGTGTTCACTGCGTGAAAGTGGTGAAGCGTGGAAATAAAAGGGCAAGCCTCAGTAACAATGGGATGCTCTCCCACCTGATAAGTACACATCAGGCAAAGATGCTGGAACTGGAAGGGAAGTTAGGCACTGTGGACAGGAGTAGAGCTGTAGCGGCATGCCGCTGCGGCAGCTGTTACCGACGGAAACCCCTATTCCGCACATCGTGGCACGTTTCAGCAGAGGCAGCGTTCCGAGGGCTGCGGCTGTGGTTTGTCGCTAATGGTGCCGCGGCATTGGAACTGGTGAACGGAAGCGAAACTTTTGCACATTCCAATAAGAAGTGGCACCAACTCCCCTTTCCATGGTCCGCGGAAACTTTGTGGTTATCTGATCATTGTATCATGTTTCCGCCACCCGCAATACAAGGTATCGTGAAACCCGGCAGCATGATCAACCCTCGGACCCTGTTGACGACACCCACATGCCCAATTTCATTGGCTAGGGCTTTCCCAGAGAGACATGTCCCACCTTCACCATTAAGTATAAATAGGTGTGTTTGTAGCTTGTTTCTCCCTCTTGATCCCCAATCGCAGTGAGAGTGAGTGACTGTTGGAGCTGCACCGCCAGTGTCTGTGTTTCTTAACACACTCTGATTTTCCGCGCTCCGCGACAAAGCACCGCATCGACCGAGGAGAGAGAGTCCCTTAAATCCCTACCACATCGACTTTTGGATAACCTAAGAAGATTTTTGTGTAAGTGCTTGAACTTTTCTTCTAATTCTTCTAAACTGTGCTTTATTTAACAGCTAATTTAGTGCTAAAGCAGCTAAAGTAATTCTGCTACAGCTGCACTTTACATTTTCCATTAAATTCTTCTTTTTTAAAGAAATGTACACATGTCCTAATCTTTATTGCTGTGAGCCTTTAATGTTTCTTGCTCAGTTTGGGTTGATATTGTTTGTGCTTCCTATTGTTTTGTTGTTGTAAACTGTGCTGTAGTGCTCTGCATAGGCAGGCATAGCCAGCGGTAGCCACAGAAGCGCAGAAGCCGCCGGCGAGCTTGGAGCATGGTCTCGGTGGGGAAGCACATGGGGAAATAGACACATCTGGGGCGGGGATGCCGGGAGAGTCAGCCCACAGAGAGCCTGGAGCCTGGGGAACATAGCCGGTAGCCGCGGAAGCGCAGAAGCCGCTGGCAAGCCTGGAGCAGGGACTCGGTGTCGGGGAAGCCCATGGGGAAATAGACATGGCTGGGGGGCCTGCCAGGAGAGTCAGCCCACAGAGAGCCTGGAGCCTGGGAAACAGCCAGGGGGGATGCCTGGAGCCTCTGTGGGGGCCGGGGAGGCCTGCTGGGCTCCAGGCTCTCTGTGGGCTGACTCTCCCGGCATTCCCCCCCCCGGCCATGTCTTTCCCCATGTGCTTCCCCGACACTGAGTCCCTCCCTGTTCCAGGCTCTCCGGCAGATTCTGCGCATCCATGGCTACTGGCTATGTTCTCCAGGTTCTCTGTGGAGTGACTCTCCCGGCATTCCTTCCCCCCACCCGGCCGTGTCTTTCCCCATGTGCTTCCCCGACACCGAGCCCCTCCCTGCTCCAGGCTCGCTGGCGGATTCTGCGCTTCCAAAACAGTTGATTTGTAGCCACTGTCAGATGGCAATATTCTTCTGGGATCGCGTACTGATCAGATTGCCATTTTCATATGGAGTCATGAAGGAATTTTCGCAGCACCATGAAATTTTTTCCCAAAAAAACAGCAGTGGGTTTTTTATAAGATGTGCATTCCAGTTTTTGCTTTCATCAGGAGAATAAAAAAACATTGGCTTCACCAAAAATTGATTGGCAGTGCCATAGCTACCAAGCTGTATTCATTTTGACATGGAATAAAAATTATTTGATCTTCATTCCTAAACTTGCTTGATCATCTTTTAATCATTGAACATGAACATACACTGGACACA
>QEPC01002275.1:117143-150171 GCA_003113815.1 Sphenodon punctatus | reverse complement strand
CAGCGGTAGCTATTTCCGGCGGAAACAGTGTTTCCGCAATTAGTGGAACGGCATGGCAGAGGCTTTCATTCCGCGGTTTCATTCCGCGGTTCCGCGGTTCCGCTTATTTAATTCCGCAACTTAGTGGAATCATGGAAACATGACATTTTTGCTATTTCCGCAATTCCGCCAGCGCCAAAAAATAGCGGAATAGCGGTTTTCCGCAATTTCTGCAATTTTTCCGCAATTCCGCGATTTGCAGAATTCCGGCGGAATTAGCGGAATATCCGCAAAAAAGTCGCGGTGTGGCGCGGGCAGTTCCGAAATGGCGGAACGGAATCGCGGCGCCGTAAAAGCTGCTGCTGCATCAGCCCTACTCAAGAGAAGCCACGGCAGATCCCCATTCACACCAGCTCTTTTCCTGTCAATCAGATACTCTGCGCTGCCGTGTCTTTCCTGGACCCTCCCTCTGCTGCCACTGCCGCTGCAGTTGAGAACATATCCTCATACAGCAGACTTCACCCTAAGGAAACATTCTCTGGTGGTGAGGGTATGGGCCATTGGGAAGATGAGGGGGTTATACGGCAGAGGCAGCAGGGCCATAAGGAGGAGCAAAACAGCAACCGAAGACAGGACATGCAGAACAATCCCATAAGCAGCTCTGATAGCAGGGCCAGCAGCAGCAACAACTTGGTGGCCAGGCCCATCACCCACTGGACCACAGCAGGGCAAGCAATGTGGGTAAAGGTGATTAGGGAGAGGTTAGCATCAGCAGGCAAAGGCAGAAGGAACTTGACAGTGCAGAGATTAGAGATGTGTATCAGGGACCCATGTTGTTACTCATTTTTGTTTTTATTTTTTGCTATTTAAACAACAACAACATACATTACAACTTTATTAACCCAAAAAACAAACATAAATTATTGGTCTGTGGGCCTGTCCCCCGGAACGTAGGGGAAAGGGGTGCATGGGACCGAGGGGCGGGCATCAAGTCCTCCTTCGGCTGAAACCCATGTTGCAGGGCAAAGTCCATGACCTCCGCCAAGGATGCCTTCCATTTGGAGACCAACTGGTGTTACAGTTCCAGGTCGGCAATCTCCATGCAGAGGTAATTTGAGTACGCCTCCACCTTGCGTTCCCATACCTTGACCTCCTGGAACCATTCCACCAGTCGGTTCTCCATTGTGAGGGCTTGGAACCTTAGCCCGTCCATATATTTTTTGTTGGCCTCCATAAAGATTATTGTAGACCTCTCCAGATAGGCTCGAAAAGCCCTTGCTGCTTCGGACTCCTCCCAGGGGGCTGGAGACTCCTCAGTGGAGCAAGAGGTGGAAGGACTGTGGTGTTGGCGCTTCTGCCTTGCCTTCCCCCCTTGCTTCTGGTGATGTTCCTCCATGCCAGAGTCCCTGTGCCCCGAGTGAGACATGTCCTGCTGCGCCACCTCCTTTTGGTGCACGTTCTCAATGTGGACGATGAGCCCTGATGTGGTCCGCTGCAGCCCTCTTTTTATTTTTTTGTTGCAGATCAAAAGAACATAAAAGGATAGGAACATAAGAAATGCCATGCTGTGTCAAACCAATGGTTTATCAAGCCCTGCCTGCATTCTGTCTCCATAAGTGGGTGGGTTGTTAACAGGAGACCCCCTTCTACGTGTGACTATTGGGGGGTTAGTACCTCAATATATGCTTGATTCTTAAATTTAGAGGAATTAGCCGAATTAGTTGAACTAGGGGTCCCCACATGCCACAAGGATCAGTCTGATGTTCAATACGCGCTACAGTCAGGTTTACGTACCCTCCCCAAGTGTAGAGAAAGAGAGGGAGACAAACGTTTAATAAAAAGGGAATGTTTATTTCAAAGGGACATCCAGCGAAGTTCGGGGATGAAGGGAAGGAGCAGACCAAAGTCTGGGAGACCCCTTAAGACACAAATCCTGTCCTTCTTGGGGTGCTGGGGATGGCAACTAGAGATCCTGGTGCCGGCACGTGTCTGGGTCAGTGCTTTCGGCTCATGCCAGACTGCTGGAAAAGCCCCACCCAACTCTCTCCCTCTCTGTGGCAAACCCCTAAATCAGACACGTGCAAATCCTGCTCTTCTTGGGGTGCTGGGGGTGGCAACTAGAGATCCTGGCACCGGCACGTGTCTGGATGAGTGCTTTCAGCTCATGCCTGGCTGCTGCAAGAGCACCCCCCCCCGGCAGATCCATACTTAAGACACGTGTAAATCCTGCCCATCCGCTGATGCCCACTGTTTCTGTTTCTGACTGACTGTCCACCACCCACCCACCGGATCAAAATGTGTACAGATGGGCTGAATATTTGGCTGTTTTTCTTTTAAATTGTGCAACAGCTTTGTGCTACGAACGTGACAACATTCATTCACCACCCACCCACCCGCATGCCAATAAACAGAAATAAATTTTACAAACCTGGCAGCAGTGGCACCTCCTGTGCCCTCGTCTTCCTCCTCTGGCGAGGAGCCATCGCCGACCTCCACCACCTCTGATGGTCCAGGCTGGGCTTCTTCCTCCTCCACCTTCCTCATTTTTCTTTTTCCATCCATTCCACACACAGCCAAACCAAACACACAGCCAAACTAGAAACCACACACACACAGTCAAACCAAAACCAACCACCTCAACCAAACACACATGCATGCACTTGNCAGCGGTAGCTATTTCCGGCGGAAACAGTGTTTCCGCAATTAGTGGAACGGCATGGCAGAGGCTTTCATTCCGCGGTTTCATTCCGCGGTTCCGCGGTTCCGCTTATTTAATTCCGCAACTTAGTGGAATCATGGAAACATGACATTTTTGCTATTTCCGCAATTCCGCCAGCGCCAAAAAATAGCGGAATAGCGGTTTTCCGCAATTTCTGCAATTTTTCCGCAATTCCGCGATTTGCAGAATTCCGGCGGAATTAGCGGAATATCCGCAAAAAAGTCGCGGTGTGGCGCGGGCAGTTCCGAAATGGCGGAACGGAATCGCGGCGCCGTAAAAGCTGCTGCTGCATCAGCCCTACTCAAGAGAAGCCACGGCAGATCCCCATTCACACCAGCTCTTTTCCTGTCAATCAGATACTCTGCGCTGCCGCGTCTTTCCTGGACCCTCCCTCTGCTGCCACTGCCGCTGCAGTTGAGAACATATCCTCATACAGCAGACTTCACCCTAAGGAAACATTCTCTGGTGGTGAGGGTATGGGCCATTGGGAAGATGAGGGGGTTATACGGCAGAGGCAGCAGGGCCATAAGGAGGAGCAAAACAGCAACCGAAGACAGGACATGCAGAACAATCCCATAAGCAGCTCTGATAGCAGGGCCAGCAGCAGCAACAACTTGGTGGCCAGGCCCATCACCCACTGGACCACAGCAGGGCAAGCAATGTGGGTAAAGGTGATTAGGGAGAGGTTAGCATCAGCAGGCAAAGGCAGAAGGAACTTGACAGTGCAGAGATTAGAGATGTGTATCAGGGACCCATGTTGTTACTCATTTTTGTTTTTATTTTTTGCTATTTAAACAACAACAACATACATTACAACTTTATTAACCCAAAAAACAAACATAAATTATTGGTCTGTGGGCCTGTCCCCCGGAACGTAGGGGAAAGGGGTGCATGGGACCGAGGGGCGGGCATCAAGTCCTCCTTCGGCTGAAACCCATGTTGCAGGGCAAAGTCCATGACCTCCGCCAAGGATGCCTTCCATTTGGAGACCAACTGGTGTTACAGTTCCAGGTCGGCAATCTCCATGCAGAGGTAATTTGAGTACGCCTCCACCTTGCGTTCCCATACCTTGACCTCCTGGAACCATTCCACCAGTCGGTTCTCCATTGTGAGGGCTTGGAACCTTAGCCCGTCCATATATTTTTTGTTGGCCTCCATAAAGATTATTGTAGACCTCTCCAGATAGGCTCGAAAAGCCCTTGCTGCTTCGGACTCCTCCCAGGGGGCTGGAGACTCCTCAGTGGAGCAAGAGGTGGAAGGACTGTGGTGTTGGCGCTTCTGCCTTGCCTTCCCCCCTTGCTTCTGGTGATGTTCCTCCATGCCAGAGTCCCTGTGCCCCGAGTGAGACATGTCCTGCTGCGCCACCTCCTTTTGGTGCACGTTCTCAATGTGGACGATGAGCCCTGATGTGGTCCGCTGCAGCCCTCTTTTTATTTTTTTGTTGCAGATCAAAAGAACATAAAAGGATAGGAACATAAGAAATGCCATGCTGTGTCAAACCAATGGTTTATCAAGCCCTGCCTGCATTCTGTCTCCACAAGTGGGTGGGTTGTTAACAGGAGACCCCCTTCTACGTGTGACTATTGGGGGGTTAGTACCTCAATATATGCTTGATTCTTAAATTTAGAGGAATTAGCCGAATTAGTTGAACTAGGGGTCCCCACATGCCACAAGGATCAGTCTGATGTTCAATACGCGCTACAGTCAGGTTTACGTACCCTCCCCAAGTGTAGAGAAAGAGAGGGAGACAAACGTTTAATAAAAAGGGAATGTTTATTTCAAAGGGACATCCAGCGAAGTTCGGGGATGAAGGGAAGGAGCAGACCAAAGTCTGGGAGACCCCTTAAGACACAAATCCTGTCCTTCTTGGGGTGCTGGGGATGGCAACTAGAGATCCTGGTGCCGGCACGTGTCTGGGTCAGTGCTTTCGGCTCATGCCAGACTGCTGGAAAAGCCCCACCCAACTCTCTCCCTCTCTGTGGCAAACCCCTAAATCAGACACGTGCAAATCCTGCTCTTCTTGGGGTGCTGGGGGTGGCAACTAGAGATCCTGGCACCGGCACGTGTCTGGATGAGTGCTTTCAGCTCATGCCTGGCTGCTGCAAGAGCACCCCCCCCCGGCAGATCCATACTTAAGACACGTGTAAATCCTGCCCATCCGCTGATGCCCACTGTTTCTGTTTCTGACTGACTGTCCACCACCCACCCACCGGATCAAAATGTGTACAGATGGGCTGAATATTTGGCTGTTTTTCTTTTAAATTGTGCAACAGCTTTGTGCTACGAACGTGACAACATTCATTCACCACCCACCCACCCGCATGCCAATAAACAGAAATAAATTTTACAAACCTGGCAGCAGTGGCACCTCCTGTGCCCTCGTCTTCCTCCTCTGGCGAGGAGCCATCGCCGACCTCCACCACCTCTGATGGTCCAGGCTGGGCTTCTTCCTCCTCCACCTTCCTCATTTTTCTTTTTCCATCCATTCCACACACAGCCAAACCAAACACACAGCCAAACTAGAAACCACACACACACAGTCAAACCAAAACCAACCACCTCAACCAAACACACATGCATGCACTTGAACTACCATTTCCTGTTTCCGGGTTCCGGCGTGATCATGGGACCAAACAATACCAATACCAATATCAATCTCTGCTGAACGTTCCACCAAACCAAATGCCACCGAACCAAACGCCCAAATCTGAACTCAATTCCCGGTACCAACGACCGAACGATCGAACATCCGAACTGTGGTCTGTTCACACATCCCTAGTGCACAGCAGCAACAGCAGCAGGATACCCCTGGGAATGGTGGGAGTAGCCACCCCTTTCAGCCAGTGGGGTCTATCCCTACTTCCAGCTCTAGCGGTAGCTTCACCACCAGTAGGCTGAGAAGCAGCAGCACTCCTATTGCCAGCAGCAGCAGCTCCTATGTGCAGGCCACTCTGGAGAGTATGGGGTTTTGCACAGCAGGGCAAGCAGCATGGCTGAGGGCAGTGGTGGAGGTGGTGCCCAGGCAGAGCTACATGAGGGAGTACGATGACACCTCAGCAACACTGGAGACCTACCTGGAGGAGAAGCCATGCACAGAGCCCATCACTGATCCCTTGGCCTACTGAGCCGGCAAGACCAATGTGTGGCCAACCCTGTCCAAAGTGGCCAAGGGTCTCTTGTCCTGCCCACCAACCAGTGTCCCCAGCAAGAGGGTGTTCTCCATGGCAGGGCACATTTGCTCACCGCACCACCTGAGACTCTGGGCCAAGTTGGTGGAACAGTTGCTGTTTGTAAAGGTGAACCTTCTGCTGCCTGGATTCCCTGAGCTTCCCCTGGACATGGATTGATGGTGCAGTGGCACACGCCATCCCATGCCAGGGGCAGTCTTGGGATGGGGCGCCTCCTCAATCTGAGCTGCTGCTGTGCTGAGGTGCTGTCCCTCCCTCCCAATGCCCTGCACCCCCTCCCCCCACTCTCCCTCTTTCTAGATGGCCTCGGCCAACCTAACTGACTGACCTCATGATGCAAGATGGCATTGGGAAACTGTAAACCTGCCAGCCGGCCTCTGTCTAGATGTTGTCTCACCTATGTGACTGACTCTCTCTCATGCTGCTCAGTCTTCACCAGCCTATCTGAGTTCCCTGCCAAGGTCCTAGCCTGCCTTCCCTACTGCCTCTCACGCCACACTGCCTGTCTGCCCGGCCTGGTTGCCAACCTTGAACCCTGCCTCAGTATTCTTGCCTTCTGCTCATGCCATGCTGCTTGTCTGCGCCCCCCAGGTTGTGAAGTTCGACCCCTGCCTCAGTCTGCCTGCCTTCTTCTCATGCCACTCTGCCTGTCTGCCCATCCTGATTGCCAACCTCGAACCCTGCCTCTGTCTGCCTGCCTTCTACTCATGCCACGCTGCCTGTCTGCCCCCCCAGGTTGTGAAGCTCGAATCCATCCTCAGTCTGTCTGCCTTCTGCTCATGTCATGCTGTCTGTCTGCCCGCCCAGGTTAAGAAGCTCGAACCCTGCCTCAGCCTGCCTTCTGCTCATGCCACACTGCTTGTCCACCCGCCCGCCCACCCAGGTGGTCTAGATGAAAGCCTGCCTCAGTCTGCCTTCCCATGCTTATGCCTCTATTCCTGTCTGCCCACCTGCCCAGGTTTCCTAGCTTGAACCCTGCCTCAGCCTGCCTTCTGATCATGCCACGCTGCCTGTCTGCCCACCTAGGTTGCCAAGCTCGAACCCTGCCTCAGCCTGACTTCCCATGCTCATGTCACAATGCCTGTCTGCCCTCCCTGTGGGCAAAGCTGAAGCCCTGCCCCAGGACCCACCGTCAGAGTTCTGGGGCCTACATTACAGGCATGGAGGGCTGTCCATCCATGTCATAGAGAAGCTGCCACTCCTGTCCCAGGACCAACCCTCAGGGTTCTGGGGCTGTCAATCTGCTGACACATATGGAGGGTCCTTATTCTCTTACAGCATGGCCCAGGGAGAGCCAGCTCTGCTCCTGTTGGACACAGGCAGTGATTCAGACTTCAGAGGCGGTCAGCCACGAGTCCATCCCCAGGACCCACTTTCAGGGTTCTGGGGCCTACGTTACGGGCATGGTGAGCTGTCCATCCACATCATTGAGAAGCTGCCACACGTGTCCCAGGACCCACCCTCAGGGTTCATGAGCCATCATTCTGCTGACCCACATGGAGGGTCCTTATTCTCTTACAGCATGGCCCAGGGAGAGCCAGCTCTGCTCCTGTTGGACACAGGCAGCTATTTGGACTTCAGAGGTAGCGAGCCATGAGTCCAGCCCCAGGACCCATCATCAGGATTCTGGGTCCTACGTTACAGGCACAGTGGGCTCTACATCCAAATAATCAAGAAGCTGACACTCTAGTCCCAGGACCCACTGTCAGGGATAAGGGGCCGTCATTCCACTGAAAGAGAGCCATCATTCCACTGCATCAAGTAGCAACCACTCCAGCCCCAGGACCCACCATCAGGGTTCTGAGGCCTACATTACATGCAGGGAGGGCTGTCCATCCACATCATCCAGATGCTGCCATTCCTGTCCCAGGACCCACCATCAGGGTTCTGGGGCTGTTATTCTGCTCATGGGGCGCCATCATTCCACTGCATCAAGTAACAGTCACTCCAGTCTCAGGACCCACCCTCAGCATTCTGGGGTCTATGTTACAGGCAGGGAGTGTTATACCAGTACATCCAGAAGCTGCCACTCTAGTCCCAGGACCCACCATCAGGGTTCTGGGGCCATCATTTCAGTCACTGGGAGCCATCATTCCACAGCATCAAGAAACAGGCAGCGACTACAGCCCCAGGACCCACCCTTAGGGTTCTGGGGCCTATGTTCCAGGCAGGGAACAGTCACATTATCCAGAAGCAATAGAGTGCTGCTGCTGCTCAGCCTGCTACTGGTGCTGCTACTGATAGGGCTGGGGGCAGGGATAGACCCTGCCAGCTGAAAGGGGTGGCTGCTCCCACTTCCACCATCCCCAGGGGCATCCTGCTGCTGATGCTGCCATGCACTCTCCAGAGTCCTCTCTGCCTGCCTGACCCTCTCCATATGGTCACCCTTCCAGTGCCCAATAGAGCGGTGTCTGGTGTGCTATGCTGCCCTTGACCCTGGGGTCCAGCATGGTTGCCAACACATATTCCTCCTGCTGCAGGAGCTCATCAAACTGCACTTTCAGGCCTGCCTTCACCTGCCACATCAGGGCAACCACCTCAGCCACCAGCTTCTTGCCCTGAGGGCCACAATCCTGCCCCTGGAGAATCTCCTCCAGCCTCCTGAGGAGACTCTGGACCAGAGGGGTCACCTGGTTGATGGTGGCCATGGACGAACTGATGGTCTCTGTCGAGGCCAGGAATGCTCTCAGAACAAAGACAGTGTGATCCAGGATCTCCCATTCCAGCCCGTAGTACCCTGGAGGTGCCCCGCTGTCTCTCACCAGTTGAACTCGATGCAAGGTGGCTTTTTGCTTGAGAAGCTGCTCGAGCATCAGGAACGTGGAGGAATTCCATTGGGTGGACACATCTTGCACCAGCTGGTGCACTGGGGAGCCTTGCTCGGCCTGCTTCGCCCGGAGGAGGTCACTGCCCATCACGCTCCAGTAAAAGAAACCGGCCAGCTTCCTCCCATGCTCAATCAGGGAGCTAAGGGTGCCTGTCACAATCCCCTTCTCCACCAAGTCCAGAGCATCCCTGACCACCAGGTGAAGGGATGCTGGCAAAGCCCCCCTCGCGGACTGCCCTCAATATGTTGGCCGCGTTGTGCATCACCACGCACCACGCACCCCTTGGTGAAGGGGGTGCCTGGTGTTATGCACTCCCTCACCGTGGTGGTTAGGGGTGCCTGCCTCAATGTTCTGAGAAGTGTGGGGGCCGTGGTGTCCATGAGTGCCACCTGAAGCAGGGCCCACCGATACCCTGCTTTGGGACCCCTCCTGCCTCTGCCGAATGCTGCCTCTGGGTCGTGCCACCAGTGCATCGTCAGTGCCAGGTAGGTGTGTTGCACATTCCTACATGATCACAGGTCTGTGGTGAAGTGGACGGTGGCACACCCAGGCTCCGCCATCTGCTCCCTCACCTGCCCACCTGCTGACTCAGGGTGGTGCTGTGGCAGGCCTCCAGTTCTGCTCACTCTATTCTGGGTTCTCCAGTTCTAGTCACCATCATGGCTGGGCATTGAAGGCTGACAGGCATCAATGGAGCAGCAGCAGAGGACCAGCCAGGACTTGGTGACTGACACCCCTGCTTGGCCAGGCATTGCAGGCTGCCAGGCATCGGTGGCAGTCTGACTCAGGGTGCTGTGCAAGGGCAGCTTAATCTGGGGGGCCAGGAAGCCAATCAGGCACCTAAACCCCATGTCCCCAACCACCGAGTAGGGCCGCCCATTGAGCACAATCATTTCCCACAACATGCACATGGCTTTCAGTTGAAAGCCATGCCACCCTCCACATCCTGCAGCTGCCGATGGACTTGGCAGCTACCCTTACCCCAGCTCCTCCATGGTGCACTGATGCTTCTGGGCCGTAACTGGCTGCTGTTGCTGCACCACTGACAGCGCTGATAGGAGGGGCAGAACATGGTGGCGACACAGCTCTCGGAGGGACATGTGGCCGGCCCTGTCCAAAGTGGCCAATGGTCTGTTGTCCTGCCCACTACCGAGTGTCCCCAGTGAGCGGGTATTCTCCATGGCGGGGAACATTTTCTCGCCACACTGTCTGAGACTGGGGGCCAAATTGGTGGAGCAGTTGCTTTTCATCAAGGTGCCTGTCAGCTGCTGCTGCCGCTTCTACCATAGGTTCTGCGACCAGACAATCCAATGTCTTCTGCTGCTCTGCCGATGCCTGGCAGTCTGCAATGCCTGGCCAAGTAGGAGTGCCAGGTCAGCCACCAAGCCCCAAGCCTTCCCAGCCTCTGCTGCTGCTGGGTCTCAGACGGCCAGCCATGGCACCACGGGCACTCCTGGTGGCTAAGCACCGAGCCTGCCTGCGCAAGCCGGTGTGCCAAGTGCCAAGCCTTCCCGGTCTCTGCTGCTGCTGCTGCTGTGTCTCTGATGACCTGCCATGCTGCCACGGGCACCCCTGGGGGTCCCTTGAGTGCCCCAAGTCTGCCGGTAGGTCTGAACTCCGCCGAATGTTTGGCGGGACTGAACTCTGCGGGACCGAACCAATGAACCCTAACTTTGTTTTCTGGTTGAACGGTCAAATGGCCGAACATCCGAACCCCGTTCTGTTCACACATGCCTAGTTTGAGTCCAATGGGTTTTTTACATTTCCTCTCTGATGCAAGCTATTGCATTCTTATCCCAACTCATATGTTCTCAGAAGCTGAGGTGATCAAATCCCCATAATGGAATAGCAATTGTTATGTAGACAAACATGAGCTGTTCAAATTCAATTTGGATGCTGAATTCTGAACTTCCCTTTGATTCCATGGGATTGATGGCTCAGGCCCAGCTCCAATACCAAATGTAAGGAGTATATTCCTTGTGCCTCAGGTGGTAATAAACTAAAAAAAATAATCTCATCCTGCGATTGTAACTTTCCAAGAGTGCAATCTTTCACCCACTGAAGTCAGTGGTAAAATTCCCATTGACCTTAATGGTAGCGGCCTCTCCTTATTAGTGTATGTTTTTCTCTATAGTAGCTCCTCCCCATACAGAATAAGAGCTCATTACTGCTAATGACTAATGGAGTTACTCTAGTATCCAGGGTAGGAGAGGGCCCATGGATTTAGTGCTTGGAGGTCCCAAGATCAACCCTGCTTGTCATTATATGTTGGTATCATAATATTATTCCTGCAATTATTGGATGTTTCCTTTCTTCATGTTGAGTATAGCTCTATTAGATGCAAAGTTAACAAAATGTTTATGGAAAGCAGCTGAACTTGAGCAACTAAAGTGGAACTGGACTTGAGGGTTGCAGAAGAGCCTGGGTGATGATCACATAGCAGACACAAAGGAAGAGTATTTGTCTGAATTAACCCATAAAGTACACAAGCATCAATATTGGGTGTTGAACTAATTTTTCATCAAATGGCATCCTGGTAGCTATAGAGGTTCATGCTGAAAGATACTGAGCAAGAACTGCAGCTCTCATCATGAACTGCGGAATTTCAAGTTTACCCAGGTTTTTATGTTGTAACATGCTTCAAATCTATGATGATCCTTGATTTTCCACTTAAGAGGCAGAATGATAGGGGTGAAAAACAACCCTTTATTGGATTTATATATTATCTTTATTTTTTAACAGCACTTTCATTATATATAGTATTTTCAGTCTTTATCTTATTCACCCTACCAAAAATCCTGTGGTCATTGTTATACCCATTTTGCATATGAGGACCAAAGGAACAGTTGCTTGCTGAAGGCTACCCAATGAGTTTATGACTAAGACAGGATTTGAATCCTGATCTCTGAGGTCCGACACCAACACCTCAATCGCTAGGCTGCAGTGCCTTAGTGACATTGTTCTTAGATACCACATCAATACTGTACCTTTCTTGTCCTAATGGCAAAGTGGACCCAGTCAAGATACTCTCCCTTGAGAGCCTGAACAGTTAAGTGCTCAAAGCAATTTTTTTACTTTTACTCCTTGAAAATTATTAATGAATCATATTAGAGGCCATTTCTCTGGTTTCAGAGGAGGGATGACAGAGTGAGAGGGCAAAAATAAGCTGCTGTTAGTGGTGTTGTCCATCTATCACTTCCCCAAAATGAGAGGGTCCTGAGAGGATTGGGTTCACACAAATTATCATCAAGATTCTTTTCTCCTTGTGGTTATGGAATCCAGCAGCAAGACACTATTCCACTGATGAAGAAATATATCAACCTCTTACTTACCTAGGCAATCATTAAAACTGAACATACTGTCCATTGTGAATGAGTCCTGATATTCACCTTACCAGAAAAAAAAGAGCCCAATTCTCTGGTAGCACAAATTGGTGCCATTCCATTGAATTCAACAGAGTTGTGCTAATTATCATCAGTACAGAATTTGGCCCCAAATCCATTTATCCATCCAGTTTTATGGGTGGGCATAATGAAGTTCAGAGAACTGAAGTGATTTACCTAAGGTCACCCAGGGAATGAGTGGGGAAGAGGCCCTTATTTCCCATTACCCTGCTTTCATTAACACCAATGGTTTGTTTGCACTGTCTCTGCTCCACTTTTCTGTGGAAGAGGTAGCTTCCACTCTGTGGAAGAGGTAGCTTCAAGGATTCCACTTCCTTTTTAACATGAAGATTGTAATCCTAGCCGACATAGGGTATTTTCAGACGTTACGAGATCACGCTCAACCACAGTGAACCACGCTCAATTCCGCGGTGGGGCCAAAGACCCTGGAACGTCTGTTTGGCACCCGCCAGATGTTCACCATGCTCAATACCCACATGGGGTCAATTTTAACCACGCTTCCCGGGCTAGCCGTGGGAATAGCCCGGGAAGTGTGGTCAAAGAGATCCCCACGGGGAACCAACAAAAAGTAACGTCTGGACGCCAATCACCCAATGGAACCAAAGGAAACGATCCCCAGCCATGGACAATGCATGCAGCATCGCTGCCAGGCAACCAGCAACAACACAACCACCGGAGGGAGATTTAAAGGGAACTCTGCAGCAGGCAAGCGTGGCGGGATGGAGCGAGGAGGGAGGTAGACGAGAGCGGTGGGAGATAAAGCAACGGTGGAGGAGGAGGAGGAAACAGGGGCAGCAGTGGAGGGAGCGCAGGTGGAGGAGGGGGAGCAGGAGGTCGTGCTCAGGATGAAGGAGGTGCAGGGACAACACCCGCAGCATCCGGGACATGATGCCCCAGAGACAACAGCTGGACCAGGGGAGGCGGAAGCACCCCGGAAATGGGTAAGTGGAATCAAGGGGAGGGGAACAGGGGGCTCAGGGGCACCCAGGGGGGCACGGGGCACGCCCGGGCACCAGGCAGGGAGGAGGGGGAAGGGGAACCCTGCGAGGGGGCCAGACCCGAACCCAACCCTATACCCCCCACCCCCTGTCCCCACAGACACAGAAAAGGACCCAGGAAGACGAGCCCTCAGAGGACACCAGCCCTGCCCGGGTGGAGGCGGAGGCAGAGGCGGAGGAGGAGGAGGAGGAGGAGGATGACGACCCACAGTGGAGAAGAAGGAGGAAGACCTACCACACAGGGGGCTAGTTGGGGCTCCAGGAGACCCAGGACTTCATAAGGATATGGGGGACCCTGTAGTACCAGATGGAGCTCTCACTCAACCAGCGCAACCAGCATGTCTACCAGGACATAGCGCGGGACATGGAGGTGGCGGGGCACTATCGCACCATGGCACAGTGCCGCTCCAAGGCCAAGGAGCTGAAGAGGGGGTACAAGGCCATCTGGGACAACAATAGGCGGCCTGGGCACGGTGCCCCATTCTACGATGCCCTGGACCGCATCCTGCACATGAAGGGGTCCATAGTCACTCCAAGGCTCGCCGGGAGTGCTGTGGTCCAGGGCAGGGAACAGGCTGAGGTAGCCCCTCCCCAAGCTGCCCCCCTGGTAGACACAAGCTCCAGGGCCCGAGACCCCCAGGAGGAACACCCTTGGACCTCCAGCACCTGCAGGCCCCCCCTGACAGCAGCCCGGAGAGCACACACACCCAGGCCAGACACGTGGAGTCTGAGGCCAGCACCCTCATCACCCTCAGCCAGTCGTCCATGGGGGAGCACTCCCACACCGAGGGGCCGGCCTTGGAGGGATCAGAGACTGACATTGAGGGTAAGCAGGCAACCCAGAGGGGGGAGGGACTTGTACCATGGGGCCAAGGGCCATGGGGGGTTGGGGACAGATGGGCCATCCCCATCCCCAGCCCCCCACAGGCAAGGTGGGAGGGGGCCCCTCCCCAGGTCACACAACTGCACACCCCTACACCCACAACCCCCCCTCCTCACCTGCAGGCCACGGAACACCCTGGGACCAGACCCAGGTGACCGAGCAGGCAGCCGCCAAGGAGCCCAGCCAGCAGGTGCAGGAACCAGGTGAGGTAGGCGGTCCGGGAGGGAGGGCACTCCGGGGTGCAGAGAGGGGGTTGCCGGGCAGTTGGAGGGTGGGATGGGCTGGGGAGGGGCTGGGAGAAATGCCCGGGGGCCCAAGGGGCCCCTGCCCCATCTTGGGCAGGGGGCAGGGGCCGGGGCAGGATCGGACTCACCATCCCATACCAACAGGGCAACACCAGCAGCCAGCATCCCCAGGGCCCGTGGCCCCAGCCCAGCGCATGAGGGAGTACCGAGCATGGATCCGCAGGTGGAGGGAGGAACAGGTGGGGAGATCATCCAGACCTCTGAGGAACAGGGGGAGCAGATGATAGTGGCTGTGGACCGGATGGAGGCGGCCATCGAGCGGTCCCTGGAGTGACCGGAGGCGAGGGACAGGAGGCTCCAGGCCAAGGTGCACCTGGAGCAGAGGTGGAAGCGCTGGGAACACAGCAGGCAGGTGGAGGCGCTCGGGAGGCTGGAGCAGGCCATCACAGGCATGGTGCAGGAGCACTCAGAGAAGATGGATAGGTCCCACGATATTGGGACCTCCCTGCTCCTGCACATTGGCATGATGTGGCCTATGTAATGGCAGGTGCACCCCCCGGGCACCCTGCCTGCCCAGGTCCCAATTCCAGGACCCTCGGTGGCCCCGCCCTCTGCCCAGGTGCCACAGCTGCCCCAGAGCCCTCAGGGGCCGCGCATCTGCCTCCCGGTGCCCCCTGTGCTCCGGAGGGTGCAGCCTGTCAGGGGTCCACCCTGGGTCCCAGCCTCACTGGCGGCCCCCCTGCCAGACCAGAAGGCGGCACAGGACACTGCAGGGAACACGGACAGCGGGGGGGAGGAAAGCTCACAGGGCTCCATGGTCCCCACCGGGAGCTCACGGGGACAACCAAGAAAATGAGGGGGAGTGGGGGGAAGGGGTGGGAGGGGGAGGGCAGTGTGATGGGGGGCACTGTAGGGGACAGGGCACAACCTGGGTGGAGGGTCAGGGTGGATGTGTAGTATTACACGTGGGTGCAAAAAATGGTGTTTGCACTATAATGGCTGCCGGGCCCATTTGTGGGTGAGGGAGGGGCAACCGTGCAAGGGCAGGGCCAAGGTACCCCAGGGGCTGGGCCTGTGGGGGGAAGCCCTCACACCTGGGCCCCCTGGGCGATATGCCTCTCCAGGGCATCCCGGATCCGCTTAGAGTAATGGAACTCCCTGTGGTTCTTGGCGTTCACATACAGGGGTACTGGACTGGGGTGCCGATGGGGCTTGGGGTACTCCAGGGCTGCCCCCTCTGTCTCGCATACATTGTGGAGCACACAACAGGCACCGATCACCAGGGCCGAGGTCACCACGGTTTAATCCAGATGCCCAGCTACACTCCTCCAGCGCTACTTGAGTGCCCTGAAGGCACGCTCCACCATGGTCCGGCTGGAGCACAGGCAGGTATTGTATAGCACCAATGCCGGGGTCCACAGGACAGGGTAAACCTTCATCAACCACTTGGTCAGGGGGTAGGCAGGGTCCCCCAGGATACAGGGGGGCATCGGGACCCCCTCGATCCAGCTCATGCCCATGTCAGCGAAGTCCCCCCGGAACATCCGGGCATAAAAGGGGGAAATGGTCATGATCCTGGCTTCATGACTGTGGCTGGAGTTGCCCGTGTAGATGTCTATGAACCGGCCCCGGTGATCCACCACGCTCTGCAGCTGCAGGGAGAAATACCCATGCCTGTTCACATACTCTAGCGCTTCCCTGGAGGAGGGGCAGAGTATCTCTATGTGGGTGCCGTCCATGGCTCCCATGCAGTTGGGGAAGCCTCCGGCCGCGAATCCCGCCATCACGGCCCCCTGGTCCACCAGCTGGATCGTTCTGTCCAGGAGCATGCCCTCCACTGCCTCGAACACATCCCGGAGGATACTGGCGACAATGCTGAGCCCTACCCCGAAGTGCTGGGATACAGACCGGCAGGAGTTGGGAGTTGCTATGGCCCAGACCCCTATTGCCACCTGCTGGACCATGGGGATGGGGGTCCACATGGAGGTGTGCTGATGCTCCAGCCAGGGTGTAAGGAGCTCTGCTAGGCGGAGCAGGGTGCGCTTGTCCATCCTGAAGTGGGCCCTCCAGGCTGGCTTCTTCCCACTGGGCCATCGTCCTAGTCCACCAAGTCTGTGGGCGCTCTGCGACCCATAGGTGTCTGTCAATGGGCATAGCGAGCAGGGCTGCCTGACGCATGATCTCCCTTTCCCACAGGAGGTGCCTGGCAGCCACGCGGAGCACTGTGGGCCAGGTCCGGCTTTGGCTCACAGCCTGCCAATCTGCCCCAGAGACCCTCTGTGCCCTGAGGTGAGCACGGGCTCTCCTACACTCATGGTGTGCCCTTGCAGCTCTCCAGGCCAGGGAAATCTGCATCCAGACGGCCAGGTGCACCTCTGCGGTAAGGAGGCACAGTTGCTCAGTGTAGTCACGGAACTACTCGGCTGCGACTGCGAGGTGCATCCAATAGGCGACTGCCCTGTCCCACTGCATGGTGGTGGGGCCCCTGGGGGTGGAGTTGAACTGTTATACGGGGCCTTTGATGGCAGGGCTGGCTGGGGGGCGGTTCCCTAGCCGGTCACCCCCCCATGGGGGCCCGGGTTATGTTTGCGTGCAATTGGGTACACCTGCAGGCAGAGCACTGGGCCTTGCCCCTGCATGGGCGTGCGGGTCTGCGCGCTCTCTGAGCAGCTGCATTCCATCAGGCATCACCCCCCCACCCCCCGGTTTTCTACAACTTGGCCTTGGAGGAGCAATTAGCTGGACTGTGTGTGCTATTGTATTATGCAGTAGTGCTGGGTCCGCAGCCTATGCCTTGCTCCGTTCTGCAACACTGTTGCTGTCTGAGGCCTGTTGTCCAGTCCCTGGGATCCACTGGGGTCCCCTCCAGGCCGTGAGGGTATGTGGGCCCCCTGTCCTTGTTGTTATTCTCCCTGTCTCTCTGGACCATGGCTGGTTGTCCATCCACTGGGCTCCTGCTTCCCGGCCCCCATGGGGCCCCCCATATCTGGACCTTCCGCGAGACCATGTCTCTGTGTGCCCTGTGACATACCCCAGCCATGCAGCTGCTCCTGGGCAGCCCTGCCAGCTGTGCGGGTGCCTTTGCGAGCTTGAGCTCTGGACTTCGCTACTTCAGCTATGGGGCGAGCACTCGTGATTGCCGGCTGCATGCGGACACCCTGGGCCTCGTTCACTTCCCCGATGGGCACCTCCCGGACAGGCGGTGTACTCATGTGCCCTGGTCCGGAGCTGAGACCATGTCTGCGCTGAGTGTGTGTGGCCTGGGCGCCTTCACGCTGTGCCTTGCTGAGGGGGGCCCTGCCCTGGTCATGTCCTACTTTGCCTGTGTTCACGGGGTGCGTGGGCACCAGCGCACCCGTGGGGCGGTGTACCACCGGCTGCTGGAGCTGGGACAGCTTCCTTGGCCCCCTTCTGCTGCCTGCTGTGTGGCGGAGCCTTCTGTGGCAGAGCTGTCAGCCCTGATGGGGGTGTGGTCCCGGATGGATGCACAGCTGGGGCTGTCCCTGCAGGACCCCTTCGAGGCCTACTACGTGATCGCCCACCACATGTCTGTGTTGGGGTACCGCTGGGGCTTGATCCATTGGCCCCACCTGGTTCACCAAGCGGGGCACCCATCCCCTGGGCCTGCGATGGCCCCTAGCAGCAGCCTGTGAGTCCCGGTGTTCGTCCCTGCCCCCTGGTGTCTTGCCCCTGTGTGGGCTCCCACCCCTGTCTGGGGGGGCCCGTCTCCTCTGGCTGCCCCCTCCCTGATGTGCCTGCCTTGCCGAGGTGTCGCCTGCTTCCCAGGGTGTTGGTGCCCCTGCCTATGGCCACGGGCCCCCTCCGGGCCCCACCCCCGGTCAGCCTGCATAACCGGGGTTCCCCTCTGGTGTTGCCCTCCCTGGTGCCTGGGTGCAGCGCTCTGCATGGCTTCACCGACCCGGCTTTGTCCAGCGACCTGTACCCACCCGCCAGCATTGCCACCTGCTGCCCGCACCCCCCCTCTCCTGTGTTCTTCTGTGACCTGGGGGTTCCAGGGCCCCCGGACTGGCCCTTGGTGCCTGCTCTAGGGTGTGTGTGCATCCTCAGACCTGCAGCACTGCACCGGCTGTCCTGCCTGCCCAACACCTGCCCCTCAGCGGTGGAGGGGTCTCCGAGTGCCTCCTGGATCCTTCCCAGGCAACTCCTTGTGCATTGCGGGCCCCTGCTGTGCCTTGGTCCCAAGCGCCTGGGGCCCCCCATTATGGGACTGCCAGTGTTTCTGTGGGGGTCCCCGTGCAGACTGTTCTGCTGGGGGGGTTTCCACCTGGCCTAGCACATTTTGGGTTTTCCCCCCCTCCTCCCTGTCCCGGTCCCTCCCCCCTTGCTCCCGTTGTGCCTTGTGTGTTTTCCAGTCATCCGTGCCGCCCTTCCCTTCCTTTCCCTTGTGTGTGCATGTGTGTGTGTGCCCCGGCGTGTGGTCGTGCTGCGTGTTCCACTGTGGCTCCTCTGCCTGTGTGCCTGGTGTGTGTGGTACCTGTGCGACTCTTCTCCCTCTCCCCCCTCCCTTCCCATTTCCCTTGTGTGGATGTTCCCTTTTGTGCCTTTTGGCTTCGTTTGGCCTCAGGTGGCCATGTCTGTGTCCTGCCCCTGCCCGGTGGGTTCTGGGTGTTTTGACCACGTCTGGGAATCGGCGTCACGTCTGTTGCGCTGCCCCGGGCCATGATCTGGCGGCCTGATTCCCGGCCGTGGTCCCGGTCCCGTCATATCTGTTCGGGGCTTTTATTGGCCCTGGGGGTGTGTGTGTTGTTTTGTTCACCCCTACCAGGAATCCACTGTGGTGAACTGGCCGCCCGTAACATCTGAAAACACCCAATGTGTGAAGTTTCATCATTTTCAATTATGACATGATTTTCTGTGGAATCAGTTTTAAAAGAAACTCTCCCTCCCCACACTTTAAAAAAACACAACCACTGCCTAGTTCATCGTTTCCAAGAAAAACTGGTACATCGATAAAACAGCCAGAATATAATCCTTCAGCATTGTGACTGGCCATGCATTTTACAGTTATCTTACATCCTCCATTCCATCAATTTGGTCTTTTCTTCAATATGGGCTCTTTGCAAAAAAACTACTTTGTACTACTTCTGGTTTGCAGCTGACAAGAAGATATTGGATCAAATTGGGCAGGTAAGAAGCAGTATGATGAGAGAAAGAGAGAGGGGGTGGGGAGAAGAAGATATGTATTCAATGTGACATCAGTTATTGCTGCTAACGGGGAAATTGAATGGTTATAATGTATGCATATGTCTGTACAGATTAAAACTGGTCACAATTTGTCAAAGCAATCTTTTTGTTGGAAAAAAATAATGGAAAAATGTTGGTCACATCAAATCTTTTGATTCCGTATAAGTTATCCTGTGAGTTCCTACTCTTGATTTTGATGAAATTGATACTCCTTTATTTTTTGAAAGAAAACAAAGGAAGAGAAATAGATTTAGCTTATAAAGACTCTTGTTAGTGCAGTATGATATACTCTCACTATAAGAGACCTCTTGGGACCTTTGCCCTTTGTTCACTATACTGAAGGGTTCAAGGGATGATCAAAATGATAATGATAGTCAAAATTCTGGGGCGGGATCTGCCAGGTTCATGAATGCCAATGACACTCTTTAATGAAGGGAATTTTATAGTAGAGTGCACTATACTGTTTTTATCATCATGAGAACTGTGTCAGTGTGCCATGTTATTATAATATGAATAACTGTTGTATTATTAGAATACATTATTAATAGTGTATTAATAATATATGGACATATTTTACATTCTGGCTCTTTTCACTGCTGGAAGGATGTAACATGGCCTCAGTGTAAATTAGAATAAGGTCCAGATAGGCTTAGAACAAATACACAATGAAAAAAGTCCACATTATTAGAGACAGGCAGATACAGTGGAGAATGCCAAAGGAATGACTGCTGCAACATTGTTTGACATCGGCGATAATAAAAGAGCAAGCTGAAGCAAAGAGATCACCCCAGTCTGCTGGGTTTCAAATGCTTAATCAAAAGTGACTTCTACTACGGCAGCTGCAAAAGCAATGTTTGCAGTCTCCCATTAATTTCCATACAATAACCCTCTAATGGGGGAAGCTGCTGGGGAAAGGATGGTGATCAATCTGCTGTAATGACTCACTGGAGGCAGGGGAGGGGACTAAGGAGAGGGGAATGCAAACATGGAGCAATTTCATGGCAGATGCAACCTTGGGAAGAACGGCCATTTTTCTAAGTTAATTTGCTCCCTTGATATGTTTGAAATCCATATTTGTACTTTAAAGGTCTAAAATGCAAGATAATTAAAAAATATAACTATATTTTCATAAGCTTTTCAGCCACATCCAGAGATATATTAGCAGCAACTTCCTGATGCCAGGACAGCTGGTTATCTTTTATCTTTAGCTGCCAGAAGACAAGACGCGCTTGTTTATTCTCTCTTTAGGCTTTCCATTCATTTTTCTACCTTTAACATTATTTGTAGTTGGATTGATTGTCTCTAGTGTGGGATGGGGTAATAAAATAATAATAGTAATGATAATAACTGGGGTTTCCAAAATAACCCAAGGGATTTAGATGTTCCGTTCCCAATATTTGTGAACCTAACTTCCTTAGCCTTTTTAGTAAATCCCCACAAATAATTCTAAAAGAGGTAAGGTACTGTCATATTCCTAATACTACTATTAATACTTAAACGTGTGGGAACCCTCTTACACTTATGTGACTTGGCTGACTCAAGATACTGGCATCCTACACAGAAGATGTAATGGGAGCACTTTACTAGGTGAGTATAGAAAACAAGGCCTAATCCAGTAACCTCGTTAGAAAGTGGAAAGTGGATACCTCACACTATATTATAAGGACATAAGAATGTAAGTAGTGCCATACTGGACCAGACCAATGGTCCATCGATCCAGCATCCTGTCTCCAACATTGGCCAGCTTGGGAGAAGTACCCAACAGGTCACAGTGGGGTGATTCATTCCCTGTTGTTCACTCTCAGCTCCCAACAGTAAGAGGCTACATCCCCCTTACTAATTCTACTGAAAAACCGAATTTGCATGATAATAAGGCTGCTCAAAATCTTATGTCTTTGATACATTGAACGGTCACACTGCGGGGAAATAGTGTATTGTATTTTTTAAGGTAAGTGTTGGGAACTGTGCCTAGGACTGGCCTTATAACTGTGCCTAGGACTGGCTCCGCTGTTGCTCCTGCTGCCGCTGACACCATCCCCATTGTTGCTGCTCCGCCGCCGCTGTTCCCTTGCTGCTGGGACCTGCAGGGGAAAAGAAGAACAGAAACAGTGAGTTGTGGGGGAGAGGGGGGAACGCAGAGGGCAGCCACGTGGGCTGACCTGTCCCCTCCCCCCCCACCCGGAAGTAGCAGGGGCTAAAAGCCCACAGGCAGCGGCTGGAGCCGCAGGCTGCGGCCGCAGGCTCGCGGCCGAAGGGCCGCGGCCAAAGGGCGCGGCACTTCGGGGGCACTTCTGGGGGACTGCAGGGGGGCAGGGGGGTTTTGTGTTTTTTATTGGGCAGGCTTTTTATCTTTCAGGGCTAGGGTGGTAGGGTGGGGGTATTGACACGGGGGGTAATGTGGGGGGTGGACCCAGGGACTCCCCCTGGTGAGAGCAGGGGGAGGACCGGGAGGGTTGGGGGGGAGGGGGTGGCTCGGTCTCCCCGTGAGAGGGGGAGACCGAGGGAGAATGGGGAGGGTATGGTTGGGGGGGGAGGGTTATGGGGGGGAGGGGGGGAGGGAGGGCCGGGGGGCAAGCAGCCGGGTCTGAAGGGCCGGGATTGGGTGGACGGAGGGGAGGGCATGGCCATTGGGGTCGTGATGGGGCGCGGACGGTATGGTCCATGGGGTGGGAAGGCACGGGCCCCTAGGGGTCCACGGTGCCTGAGGGAGGTGGAGGTCATCACCCCCCCACTAAGGGGGAGGGAGGTGCCGGGTCCAGGGTCCGCGCGTGGGGGGCTGGTGCTGATGAATGCGAGGTCCGTGGTCAACAAGGCCCCGATTATCCACGATTTGATCGTGGATGGGGCCGTGGACCTCGCATGCATCACGGAGACCTGGCTGGATGATCTGGCCGGTCCAACTTTGGCGGATCTGGTTCCAGCTGGGTATGCCGTGCAGCATCAGCCCCGCATGAGCGGCCGGGGAGGAGGCGTAGCTATTGTTTTTAGGGAAGACTGGCCTGTTAGGAGGTATCCAGTGCCGGAGATTGTGGGTGTAGAGGCTCTGCACGTGGTGATCGATTTGGCTGGGGGCAAGCTAGGGGTGCTGCTGGTGTACCGGGCCCCTTCATGCCCGGCGGCATCCCTTACCGCTCTAGCGGAGCTGGCCTCGGAGGTGGTGTTGGGCTCCCCCAGGACTTTGGTTCTGGGGGACTTCAACGTCCACGCCGATGCCGGCCTTGTTGGGGCGGAGCGGGAGTTCATGGCCGCCATGGCAACTATGAACTTGTCCCAGGAGGTGATCTGCCCGACCCACGTGGGGGGACATATCCTCGACCTGATCTTCGGCTCTGGCCTTGAGGCGGGGGGTCCGGTTGTGGGGGAGGTGACAGCGGTGCCCTTGTCGTGGACGGACCATTACCTCCTTCAGGCCGGTCTTTTAGCGCGCCCCCTCCAGAAGGGGAAGGGACCAGTTAGGATGGTCCGCCCTCGGAGGCTGATGGAACCCCAGCGGTTCCAGGAGGTCCTGAGGGAGCTTACCCTGGATGTGGACGGTCACTCTGTGGATGAGCTGGTCCGGCATTGGAACATCTTGCTGGAGGAGGCCATTGACAGGGTGGCTCCGAGGCGCCTTCTGCCTCGGTCTCGTCACCGCAGGACCCCTTGGTTTACTGAGGGGCTGCGGTGTATGAAGCGTGTGGGCAGGAGGCTAGAGCGACGCTGGCGTCGGACTCGGTCTGTCTCCGATCGTCTTCTCCATAGGGCCCATTTGCGGTCCTATGTGGAGGCTGTGAGGACGGCGAGGAAGGAATTCCTCGCCGTCCTCATAGCGTCTGCGAAGTCGCGTCCAGCGGAGCTGTTTCGGGTGGTGCGGGGGCTGGTGAGTCCGGCCTCCCTCCGCCTGGATGGGGACTTGTCCCGGGCCCGCTGTGAGGAGTTTGTCAACTACTTCGCAGACAAGATCGCTCGGATTCAGGCCGATTTCGACGCTGGGTTGATAGCAGTAGGGGAAGAGCGCGGGGGGGCGGAGGGTCCGTCTGGTCCATCTTTATGGGGTGAGTTTCAGGAAGTGACGCCAGCCGATGTGGTGGATGTCCTGGGGTCTGTGAGGGCCACGTGTTGTCAACTAGATCCATGCCCGTCCTGGTTAATAAAAGCTTCCGGGGAGACGTTGGGGACGGTGCTGGCGAGGGTGGTGAATGCGTCCCTTCGGCAGGGGAGGTTGTCGCCTTGCTTAAAAGAGGCTGTGGTGCGCCCCCTGCTGAAAAAACCATCGTTGGACGTAGACGCGCTCGCCAGCTACCGACCTGTCTCTAACCTTCCCTTTTTAGGGAAGGTTATTGAGCGGGCAGTGGCGCTCCAGCTCCAGGGTCATCTAGATAACATCGGGCTCCTTGACCCTTTTCAATCTGGGTTCCGCCCCGGCTATGGCACCGAGACGGCGTTGGTGGCCTTGGTGGACGACCTCCGCCGGGAGATGGATGCGGGATGTTCGACATTTCTCATCCTGCTCGATCTCTCGGCCGCTTTTGACACCGTGGACCATGGGCTGCTGTTGAGACGACTGCGTGACCGGGGGGGTCTGGACGGGACTGTTCTTGAATGGTTCCGTTCATTCCTCTCGGGGAGGAGCCAGCGGGTGGTGTTGGGGGAGGAAACATCGAGCCCCCGCGCCTTACCGTGTGGCGTTCCGCAGGGATCGATCTTGTCTCCATTATTATTTAACATCTATATGCAGCCCTTGGGGGAGGTCGTGAGAGGGTTCGGGGTGCGATGTCACCAGTATGCTGATGATACTCAGCTGTACCTCTCCTTTTCTACTGACCCAGACCCTGCTATCTCGGTGCTATCCCAATGTTTGGAGGCCGTGGCGGATTGGATGCGGCTGAGCAGACTGAAGCTCAACCCAGATAAGACGGAGGTGATGGTGGTGGGGAGGGCGAAGGGGGTGGTGGCCCCCCTGGTTGGGGGGGTTTGCCCCCCTGTAGCTCAGCAGGTCCGGAGTCTGGGGGTCATATTGGACGCAGACCTGCGTCTGGAGCGGCAGGTGGAGGCAGTCGCTAAGGCTGCCTTCCGCCAGCTTTATCTGGTACGTAGGCTGCGTCCGTATGTCTCTGGCCCGGACCTGGCCTCCCTCATCCATGCCTTCGTCACCTCGAGGCTCGACTACTGCAACGCGCTCTACGTGGGGCTTCCCTTGTTCTTGGCCCGGAGGCTGCAGCTGGTGCAGAATGCGGCGGCTCGTCTTCTTACGGGGACGGGTCGCCGGGAGCACATTACACCGGTGCTCCGAGCTCTGCACTGGCTGCCGATAGTGTGCCGGGCCAAGTTCAAGGTCCTAGTGATGATCTATAAAGCCCTATACGGTCTCGGCCCCTCATACCTTAGGGACCGCCTCGCCCTTCGCGCCCCGGAATGGCTCCTGCGGTCTGCCGGGGGTGCCTTCCTGGAGGTTCCCCTGTGTTAAGCGGGGGGCCACGATGGAGAGGGCATTCTCGGTGGTGGGACCGCGGCTGTGGAACTCCCTTCTGGAGGAAGCTCGCCTGGCCCCTAGCCTTTTAACATTTCGGCGAAACTGTAAGACCTGGCTGTTTGCCCAGGCCTTTGGGAGGGAGGGTGGGGAGGGAGGTTTTTAGTCCCCTACCCATTTGCTTTTGTTTTTTTGGTGTTGTCTAGCCCTGTTTTAATATTTAATATTTAATATTTGATTGTTTTAGATGGATTTTATGGTATTTTATTGTTTTAATGTTGGAAGCCGCCCCGAGCTGCGTTGTAGGAGGGGCGGGGTATAAATTTACAAAATAAATAAAAAATACAAAAATAAATAATCTGTGAGGGCCATGGCAAAGATAAGATGCAGGGCTCCTGAAAGGCACCACCTGTAACCCTGCCCTTCAGGGGCACCCTCTACAAGGCCTTAGAGGTGGTCATGTTTGAGGCCCTGCTGGAAGGGAGTGGGGTGTGTGTGTGTGTTTGTGTGTGTGTCAAAAACCCAGCCCTAGTGAAGACGGGGCCACTGCAAGGGCCACTGGAAGTAGAAAAATAGTAGGGCCCAGGGCAGTTTTTCCAGGTTGCTCTATGGTAAGGCCAGTTTTATAATGAAATTCATGCTATAATGATACACATTCTAACAGTGTTGCACCGTATTCCCATCTATGGTCATCACCGCCTTCTGGACTTTTACCATATTGGAAGGGGGGGTGGGGTGGGGCAACGAAGCTGTCATGCCTCTTTCTGACATAACCCTGTTCCTTATGGACAGACATCATGACACTCCATGGGCTGGAGTCATGTTAGAAATAAGATTGGAAAGTCCCTATGCCCCGGCCCCTTTCTGATGTGGCTGTCCTCTCTGCTGCTCCTGGAAACTCAGTTTCTCCAGGTATCTGGGGTGCCCCTAGATGACCCAGAGAAATTAGGGTTTTCCCACAGAGTCCAGAAACACTGGGTGGATTGTCAGGTGGCGGCAGTGACCAGGAATACTTTTTACCAACTTCATCTGGTGAGAAAACTGCAACATTTTCTATCAGATTTGGGTCTGGCCACCATCATCCATGCCTTTGTACTCACAAGGCTAGACTACTGTAATATACTCTATGTGGGGCTGCTCTTGAAGACCATTAAAAAAAAAGTATTTCTTATGCTGTAAGCTGCCCTGAGTCCTTGGAGTCCTGAGTCCTTGGATTCAAGACCTGAGTCCTTGGAGAAGGGCGGGATAAAAATGTAAATAAGAAATAAAATAAAAAATCAGACAGATAGCTTCTCTGTTTGGTTTGGCCATCCTGCTCCGCTGGTGGTGCTCCAGGGTGTTCCACAGCACCAGCAAGGAGAGACTATTCTGCTTGTACATCTAGGAGAGTGCCTTTAGACAAAGGGGCCACTTGGGGGCCAAGGCAGCCCATCTGTCTAAAAGCATCCACTGAGTCAAACCCCAGAGTTTCTGGGTGAAATTTGAAGAGGTGACAATTCTATTCCCCTCAACACTGGGAGCTGATAAAGTTCTATAACTTCGAAGAATGCGCTATGTTTCATTATAAATAATTCAGGGCAGAACAATCCTTATCTAGTTGATGTTCTCAACAACCTAGCATGGTAGGCCATTATTATTCCCATTTTACTGATGCAAAATATTATTAACCAGTAACTGAGGCAGTCAGTATGCAAAGGTCCAGGGGAGAGACCGTTACTACATCTGCAGTGACTCTACCACAGGTGGCCACTCTTATCCTGACATGGCCACCCATGGTGGTGTCATGTTTGTTCCCGCCCGCCAGATGTTTGCTGCGGGCGGGAAAAAACATACCCTGGACTATGGCAGGATTAACTCCTGGTTGTGTGCTGGGATCCCTGCCAACACACAACCCAGATTTAGCCCTGTGGTAGAACGAGCCGAGCTCAGTCGACACATCTGAAGGCTCGCTTTACCTAACTCCAGTGACTGGAGCTTTTCTGGGTGGGCACGTTGGCCTCATAGGTCACTGCACCCACCTGTCAGAAAGGGGGCCACACTGCACTGAGCAGTGCAGGGGGTGGGACTTTGTGGACCATGTCTGCGTGTCCCTCCACCCTCTCCCCACCCCCTCCCCAGCCCTGTTTGCCACCATGTTTGTTCGGTGGCGGGGCGAGATCCTGCCCGGGGTGAGGGCTCTCACCCCGGGCAGCATCAAAGTGTGGTGGTACTCAGCACTGTCACATATGAAAATACCATTTCATGCCCATATTACATGGTGGAGCTCTGGTGTTAGTTTGCTGATAACAGTTCACCAGCAAGAACTTCCTTTTTAAGTCCCTGCTGTCACACCAAACAAGGTCCTTCACGAGACCAACCTTCTTTTTGGTAGTTCCATTCATCATATTATACTTAGCACCTTTCTGAACTCTTTAGATCTTATCCCTTTCTTTTGAGAAGTTTAAACCATTATCTATTTTTAAGAGCTGTGATCATGTTATTCTACTAAGACATTTGTGCTGATTGCTGTTTTCCCCCTACCTTGTGCTTTAAATCTCTGAAGTAAAATGTTCCGCTTTATACATGAAAAGATGTTTATTATTCTGTCATGAAGCAGCATTTACTTGTGCTCTCCATGTCTGTTCCAGCTTCCTGTGATCAATGATGATTTTTGTGTTCTATTTCAGATACTGCAGCACAACAACTTAAAATACATACTTTCCTCCTGAGCCTATGAATTTTTTATCAGGTACACAAACAAACTTCATGCTGTTTTTGATTTCTGCTTTTTTATTTCTATTGAAAACATTTTTTTTGTGTAGCTTTAATTTATTTATTTACAACCAACCCTATCCCATTGCCTCAGGGCAAAATTTTATAATGGGTAATTTCAGACTTTACGATACCACGGTCAACCACAGTGAAATTCCTGTGGTGGTCGTGGTACCATAATGTCTGTAATGCATTCTGCCAGATGTTCACTATGGTTAACACCCGGCAGGAAACACATTGACCATGGTTCTGGACCTCTGGCCGCCCGGAGGTCCAAAACCGTGGTTAGCTGGACCACGATCCAGAATCGGTTGAAAGAAACGTATGTTACCTCTGCCGATTCTGGACTGTGGCCCAGACCCCAATGTGGGATCGGGCACAGCGGCCGGATTGGCCACTGCACTCACATGTCTCCCGGAGGACGGGTGGCCCAGGGAGAGAGGGGGGTGGGGCTGTGCAGGTGCACATCACGCTGCGCAGCCCCGCCTCCTCCCTGATCCCCTGTAGGAATCAGCTGGCACATCTAAAGAATGGCTGGACTGATTCCTGACCGGAATCTGAAATGGATCCCGGTGGGTGGTTGGACATACCCAGTGCACATCTGAAATTACCCAAGCTTAGATAACTCCCACAACCACTGTGGACTGTCATTATTATCCCTGTTTTAGAGACAGGAATAAAAGGGTTTACAGATAGTGACTTGCTCAAGGCCACCTAATTAATTCATGGCTAAGATTGGACTCAAACCCTGGTCTCCCAGGGTCCAAGTCTAATAGTTTCCCAGTAGGCTGCACTGGTTTTCTTTTCAGAGTTTAAAAATACAAATAAATTGCTTTATATCAAGACATGAAAGGGAAGTAGGGTTCAAGGCATGCAGGCCAAGGACAAACATCTTAAACATTTAACCACTTGTGGTTTCTTCACTTACACACTCCTGATCGACCAGTCCAAGCTCCTGCCACCTTGGGCTATGTAAGGCCCCCTCAGGTCGCATTGCTACAACGTGATGGCCCTTGATTGATTGAGCCAGGGGCATAGCTATACTAGAACAGACTGATGCTGAAGATGGAATGCCCCATGTCGTCCTTCCCAATAGAAGGGGATGCAACTTCTCCAGGGACTGTGGGGATCTCAAGCTGGGCTGTGCATTTCATTTATGTTTTCTGTTTAACTCAAGCACATTTTCTAATTTTATTTAAGGTAAACAGAAAACATAAACAGAATTTAAAAAACAAACAACAAAATTTGGTTTAAATTTTATGTTTCCCTAACAGTGCCTGCAGTGAGGTGGTGTCAGGCAAAACACAGGCATTATTTATTTTATATTTGTATTTTATATGGTTTTTAAAAGTCAACTTGAGCCTTTTCGGGATAGGGCGGGATATAAATAAATAAATAAATAAAACAGTGTATCAATGCAAGTCAAGGAGAGAGGGAAGGGAGGGAATGGGGAGAGCATGATTGGCATCTCTGCTGGCTAACTAGGATCGCTAAGACACCATACAGTACTTGACACACACAGAGAATTCTTGTGATAGGGCTTGATTTGGTGATGCCAGAACTTGGTGTAGCCAACTAGACCCAAGGAGGGGAGGGCACTGTGACATATTGGGGGAGGTTCTCTGGCCGCAGCTGCTTCAGGTTCTTCAGAGTATTTCGCAGAACTATTCCTCCTTGGTTTCCAAATCATTTAAATCTCCTGTCTCTGTATAATCCTACTAAATCCCTTTTAAGTGACACACCACCCCACCCCAATCCATTAGAGAAATGAATAGTGGCCATAAGAAAGAGAGAAAATGGGTGATAAAAAATGCGACAGTAGCCTGCTTTGACCCACGGGCCACTGACTACTGTGTGTACCACCCTGCCCTAAAATGCTTCCAAGCCCCAGTCCTGCAAGACAGATTATTGCTATGCCTTATTGTCATTTCCAACAGCCCCCCATGTACTCCCACACCCTTAAGTGCAAGTGCTTCCAGCCACCAGCCCCAAAGTGACTTATGGCTATGTCATACTAGGGCTGAAGTGAGAATTAATTTGGTTCTAGTGAGAATCAAGAACCCTTAGCGAGATTTCAGGATCTCGCTAACAGTGTGAGCAGGGCCGGCCCCAGGGTTTGTGAGGCCATGTGCGAAGTCTTGGTGCGGGGCCTAATTTGCATAATTAGGCACCACCTAATTATGCAAATGTCTACATTTACATAAAACTTACTCCCTCTGGACAGGAAGGATTCCCATTCTCCACCTTTCTGAGCAACCATGGAGAAGCATGGCCTCCTAATGCTTTCCCCCCCCCCCCAGCCGAGTGTCTACCACCACTCCCCAGGAGTGGTTCCACTGCAGGGGCAGTCAAGCGGGCAGTGACACAGGCACAGAGAGACTGACTGCATCCACTGCCTTACTGGAGGAGGGGCCAGGGGGTGAGCTTAGCCAGTCTGGCCTCCAGGGCCTGTTGCTTCTTGCTGTCAGTGAGACAGCAAGACTCCCCACACCCTGTTTACCCAGTGAGACTCCCCACACCCTGTTTACTGGACAACCTCCACTCCTTCTTACCTTCCAAACCATCAGTCCCAAAGCAGCTTATCATTATGCCATGCCACCATTCTCCACAAAACTCCCCCTCCCAAATCCCTCATTTCCCAAAAGAAGCACAGAAGTCACTGATTCTGAAAAAAATAAAGAACTTTATTCAACATTAAATAACTTTCTGACTATTCTATTTTAACTATTTAAATATTTTCCTTTAATTACTTTTATTTATCTATTTCTTCCTCGACCTGGCCCTTTTGGAGGCAGCCAGGAGTGCTCGCTTGAGTGGTGGGGTGGTGGGACATTTTCCCGATCTTCCTCCTCTTGCTGAACTTCCTGTAAAGGAGTGTTTGTGGGAGGCATGCTGAAATGACTGGTGGTAGAAAGTATGGCTGTCCGAACTGTTGACAGGTGTGTGTGCACTGCAGGGCAGAGAGGGCTCAGATGCTTTCCCAGGTAGATTGTTGGGGAAATCATGGCAGGTGGTTGGCATTGTTGGGGGTGTGTGAACTGCCTATTTTAGTTGGCAAAGGTGCCTGCCCCTAAACAACAATGTTTGCGGTTGCAGTGGCAACATGCTCGAACAAGAAGGCCTGAACATAGATGGATCGGGACAGACTGTTTTGAGCCTGTGCCTTCATATCAGCCATCACTTTGCTTGCCTTCCCAAACACACTGTCCAACTGCTCAAACTTCTGTGCTGCTAGGGATGGGCGAACAGAACCGAGTTTAGAAATTTGGTTCAGTCCGGTTTGAAAATTGAGTTCGGTTTGGAAGTTCGGTTCGGTCGACCGAACTAGTCGAGTTCGGTCTGAACTCTGAACTTCTGAACCACGTTTGCCCATTCCTATGTGCTGCCAGAGGAGGCCCCAGTGACTGACCTTCCACCGGCGGACCAAATGGGTGTCAGTAGCAATGGTCTTGTGTTCTGCTGCATACTTCTGCACAAGCTGCCTATGGTCCTGGGCCATGCCATTAATGGAGTCCTGGATCTCATTCACCCACCACATGATCTCCCCAAGCAGCTCCATAGCGAAAACCTCCCTGCGCTGACCCACAGGTCCTGGTTCTACTTGCCACTTGATGCTAGGGGTTCCATCCATGGCCATTGTGCTGGCAGAGCTATAGCAAGGAAACATAGGGTGATTTCAGACGTTACGGCCGGCCGGTTCACCACAGTGGATCCCCAGTGGGCGCAAACAAATCAACCACAGACATGGCCTCCTGAGGGCAAACGAAGCCAAAAGGCACACATGGGGATGCCCATACAAGGGAAATGGGAAGGGAGGGGGGAAGAGGGAGAAGAGGCTGACAGGTACCACACACACCAGGCACACAGACAGCGGACCCACAGCGGAACACACAGCACAACCAGATGCCTGGGCACACACACACACAAACACACACACACACACACACACACACAAGGGAAAGGTCGGGAAGAGGGGTGGGGGTGCCCGGACAAAACACAAGGAACAACGGGAGCAAGGGGGGACATGGAAGAGGGGGGGCACCGCAAAGGGGCAGGTCGGGACACAGGCTGCAGCAATCCCCACCCCCACAGCAGCACAGTCCACATAGGCACCCCCACAGCAACACAGGCAGTCTCGGAAAGGGGGGGCCAGGACCAAGGCACGATGGGGGCCCGCAATGCACAGTGAGCCGGGCGGAGATGGTCCAGGAGGAAAATGGTGGCCCCCACAGTCACAGATTTGCAGATGGAGGGCGGCCAGGGCAGGCAGAGTGGTGCTGCAGGTCCAACGACATGCCCCCCCCAGTGGAAGCACCATGGCCCAGTCCGGGGATGCCCAAACCCCCAGGTCACACAAGCACCCAAGAGGGGCAGGGGTGGGGGCATGCAGCAGGTGGCAGTGCCGGTGGGTGCAGACAGGTAGCTGCACACGGGCGGGTCTGAGAGGCCATGCAGGGCGCTGCACCAAGGCACTAGGGAGGGCAACCGCAGAGGGGGGCCAATGGGTGCAGGCATACGGGGGGCCAGGAGTGGGGCCAGAGCCACTGGCAGGGGCAGCAGCACCCCATGAAGCAGGCTGGAACACACCATGGCAGAAACATCAGGGCGGGAGCACCCAGTGGGGATCAGCCCCCCCCGGACCCGAGCGGGGGCCCACATGGGGCCAGGATGCTGGGGGGGCCGGGAGGAGCACAAGGACTCACAGGCTGCCGCTGGGGGCCACTGCGGGCCCAGGGCCTGGGTGCCCTGCCCGGTGAACCAGGTGGGGCCAATGCAGCAAGCCCCGGTGGTACCCCAGCACGGACATGTGGTGCGTGATCAGGTAGTATGCCTCGAAGGGATCATGCATGGAGAGAGCCAGGTGGATATCCACACAGGACCACACCCCCAACAGGGCCGACATCTCCGCCGTGGAAGGCTCTGGCACACAGCAGGCAGCAGAAGGGGGCCAAAGAAGATGTCCCAGCTCCAGCAGCCGGTGGTACACCGCCCCATGGGTGCGCTGGTACCCACGCACCCTGTGAACACAGGCAAAGTAGGACACGGCCAAGGCAGGGCCACCCTCAGCAAGGCACACCGTGTAGGCGCTCAGTGCACACCCAACCAGAGCAGACACGGTCTCTGCCCCGGTCCAGGGCACATGTGAACACCGCTTGTCCGGGATGCACCCCCTCAGGGAAGCGAACCAGCCCCAGGGTCTCCGTATGCAGACGGCAATCACAAGCACTTGCCTCATAGCCAAAGTAGCAAAGTCCAGAGCTTAAGCTCTCAAAGGCACCCGCACGGCTGCCCGGGGTGCCCAGGGGCAGCTGCATGGCTGGGGTATGCCACAGGTCGCAAAGAGACATGGTCTCACAGAAGGTCCAGATATGGGGGGCC